>CABEEJ010004783.1:0-58867 GCA_901482245.1 Timema douglasi | reverse complement strand
ATACAGGGAGATGATCGAAGAATTTTTCCTTCCACATCTGGAAGAAATGGACGTCGGGGATGTGTGGTTTCAACAAGACGGAGCCACAGTCTCGATGGAATTGTTGAGGGAACATTTCCCTGGCCGCCTCATCTCTCTCAAAGGCGATCTCCCTTGGAAGGCGCGCTCTCAAGATTTGGCTCCATGCGACTTCTTACTATGGGGTTATTTGAAGTCTATCGTTTACAACGATCGACCACGGACCCTAGCTCACCTGAAGACAAACATTCGGAACGCCATCGCCGAAATATCGGTGGACATGCTTCAGAGAGTGGCGCGAAACTTCAGAAATCGACTCATTCAGTGCATAGACAATGGCAGCCGTCATTTGAAAGATATAATTTTCAAAACTGCATGAAAAAAAATAATTGGTGAGGTTATCTGTAAGGGGAAAAAAGAATTATACCGATATCTGCAATAGTTTCGTTTTTATTAACCTTTCAAAAAAGTAAGTTTCTCTGCCGCACCCTACTAAATATTTGTCAATAATTATCCCTTACTGTTTTTTATTTGGTGTAAATTTGAATTTACTATGTTAAATAAAAAATAATACATTGTAAATTTATTTTATGTGCTATGGCTCAATGTTACATATATGCAACACTATAAATAAAAGTGCTTTGAAAATAAATATAAATTTAAAAAAATTTAAACATGTTCAATACGACCTAAACAGTTATTAATTGCCAGCAAATAATTTTATTTTTAAAGTTTTTGTAGTATGGGCATTATGGGGTTAAGTAGAACTATGTTATTGACGTTAATTTGGGGTAAATAATTAAAGGTTTACTTTGTATGGACCTAATTATATTGGTAGTCTATGCTTGTCTTCAGAAACTAAGTAGCATATAGATTTAGTTTGTTGTCCCCAGCCAATCTGCCCTTATAGTAGAGACAACGAACGCTCTTGCACTCACCCCTAAAATAATTATTATCTATCTTGTTTTGTTCTTTTATTGGATGTACGATATCGTAATAATCTGGTGCAGACAACCTCTTCTCTCAATCCATAAAACTGTTGGTCCTCAAAAGGGCCAATTTCATAAATGTGTTGGCCCTGAAAAGGACCGATTCCATAAAAATGCTGGCCCTGAAAACTGCCAATTTAATAACAATTTAGGATTGTACAAAGGAACATCTTGATTTGTATTCACTATCTGTTTATTGTATCGCATAAAATAGGACTCGCCCTTCTTGTTGCGGCCGTATTTCTGCCCCCCTTCAACATACTCATCATCACCCATAAAGATCCGTCCGCTCCGCTGGTAAAGCATTTCACTATTGATTGGATAGCGGGATGGACAAAACTTCTCCCATTGGTCGCCAGACTCACACCAATTGGGGTACATTTTTATTCATATATAAATAGTATACAAGCTACAGAAATTGTATTCAACGACCACCACCCTAGAGAAGAGGGTTACTACCACATGTCAGTCTACTATAAATCATCTAACCTTCCACAGCAGTTGCCACTGCCGGAAGGACCCTCCCGTCTCCTTCTGATCCGGCCCATCACAGTGACATTCCTAGTCGCCGAGAAACCACCACCGTGACACCCCTAGTTGATGGAGTGCACCTTAACCATCCTTCTTCCTGCACCCATTCACCCCCCTTCGCAACGGTCACCACCGCCGAAGGGGACACTTTCTTATCATAACCTAAGCTCCCAGTATCCCCCGGCCAATTCCATCCTGGGATGGGATTCAGCCATCGAAATGGGCAACGACAGAAAGATAAACTAGCCTGCTGTCATCAACAAGAAGACTAGGCCACCAGACCAGCCCCCGCCAGAGGCTACTCAACCTCGTGGCCTTCTCACCCTGATGGGAGAACAACCCATGTGACTCCCGCCTGCTCAATAACAACTGCAACGTCAAGCCTGAGGATTCCAACCACGATATCCTCCCCGTCACTCCTGTCAAGCCATTTACAAGATTCCCCCATAACTTGAGCCTCTCCTAATCCCATCTCACCTCTCAACACAGATCATAAGTATCTTCTGTACTCGCTATACACTTCTCCCCAACTTCCCTCCCATTTACCCCACGGGGAGAGACCCATGGGACAAACAACTAGTACTTAAGGTACCTCTGACACTTAGACCCACTCTTCGACGAGCTCATGGCTAACGCCGAAAGGAACTCCACTGCATAGACGAACAGGACAACCAATTTCAAGGCTGCGCCCCCTTTTCAAGATCTCCACCATCTCGACCGTTCGGCTGTTGCCCGACTCAGAGCTACCAGCTTGACAGTTACGCCAAGCTAGGATGTCTGCGAAAGGGCTGATTTGTTGTTTGAGTACCGAGTCATTGTCATGACTCTTAACCTCGCGAATGAACTTATATACCAGATGAAATGAAACAGATTAAATGAGCCTGCAGAATACTACAGGTGTGTGATTTTGTAGCCCGACTCAGGACTGTACTGACTTGACCGTAATGCCAAACCAGGCTGCCTGCGAAAGGGCTATATTTGTGTTCGAGAATAGAGTCACTTTCGTGACTCCTGACCTCGTGAATGATTATTAATACCTTGTACATACATACACTTGATTAATTTTTTACACTGTGAGGTGAAATTGGTGAAACTGAATGATTGCGCTGGGTCTCAGGATTTGGGGAGGACTTTCTTGACTGGGATGTGGGAACCACCATTCCAATGCCAACCCCAACCCCTAAAAACAAAACAACCAACCGTGAGTCCCTCCTTCCATCGTACCCAGCACTACACAGAAGGGGAGGAGGGTACGGGGGTAATAGTTTATGTGATAAACTCTTATCAAATCGCTAAATACTGCTCTGAGTGAGTTTAAATAGTTTCAGCTTGATTTGTTTGCCTCGCCCTAATCAAGTGACAGCCAATCTTTGATATAATATATTTGTTAAATCTATAAACTTTTCCTAAATCTTTATCAAATAAATACATTCGGTTACAGCTGTATCATGTCAATCAGGCAGATTGGACAGCTACAATTGAATATAAATATTTTGATAATTTACGACAATAGAAATGAAAGAAAGAAGTAATATTAACATACTTAAAAGTAATCTACCTCATAGTTTATTTTCTCTAACTATGTGAAGTCATATACAATCACGTGTCTCTCTAAATTGAAACACATGGTTGTTCGACAGATATTGTCTTTTGATAAATACTGTAGCGTATATTAAAGAAGAGTATTAACATTATCATGTTTATGAATAAAACGCTTTAACGCATACCCTTTGCCATTGGATGATGTCGGATAGATTCGCATAGATTTGCCATACTGCCTACAATAAAATATTGTAAAGGACGTCTATATCCCAAATTCTCTAAAAAATAATAGCTGAGCCTAAAGAATATAATTAAAACGGATATATTTAAAAAGAATATGCTTCGGTATCTACTCACCATTTCAAGATGTTCTTGAAAATGTTTGCCACGTGCTAGAAAAGAAAATTATTCAATTATCGTGGCCTGACTTCAGCCACACGTGCTTTCATTTCAACACCTGATTAAGAAAGAATTGTAGAATGAACTCGACCCAGTGATCCCCTTGCCCTTCAGAGAAGACTAGTGGCAATCCAAGGAACCATGTTTTCCCCCTTTCCCGCAAGCGATTCTCCCTGCTTCGTTTTCCTTTCTCCCCGCCTTCGTCCGTCTCTCACTTTTTCTATGTTTCTGAGTTTATCACCTATTTTGTTTTGTTCCGTTCAAATCAGATTTGAGAGTATTAAAAGGCTGCTTCTTAGGTTCACATTATGGCAAACTACTACAACCCAGCGTCGAAGAAGGAACCTCTACAACTTTACTCAACGAAGGAACCGGTGACCATGGAGTGTCGGTCGTCGGACCCACCGCCACACCGGTCAGGAGGATATACTTCAAATACTTAAGTATCCTGGCAACATCTTTAAGTCCGTCTGACTTAGAGTCTAGTTTTTGTAAAAAAAACTAGACAATGTCTACCTAAACATGTTTAATATTCTTTATGTTCTGTTTCTATAGTCGAAGGCGACTTTCATTTGTTGGATAGTTTTATATTATGTCGAATTGACAGTTTAAATAATTTCAATTCGTGTTGACTTCAAAATTAAAAGGTGCATTTAATTGGTTAAATATTGTGTCCTCCTGTCTGAAGAATAAGTGTCATTATGACTAGTATTTAGCGAATCCCTTAGGCTTGGTATATCAATCCTGGCGACTATGCTTCTATGTATTCTTATGATACAGCCTTTAATTTATTAGCCTTTGGCTTCAAATGTAGTAAGGTCTTAGTCATAGACTTAGTAACCTTCACAAGCTCCATTTATTTATTCTGAGTCAATGTTTCTCACGACGCCGTGGACGTCATGTGCATTTGTTTAAAATTCGTATGGCTACAACCAGGCTGTCTGTCTGTTTTCCAAATCCTAGTTGGGTTAATAGAGTTCTATGTTTTGGGTTGTTCAATTAGTAACGCTTCACGTGCTGTATTAGCTTGGGTGTGCAAACCGTGGAACTCCGCTTGTGTCATAATGGGGTCCGCGCAAATAATACCCTTTTGTCTTTGCCTGTGTTTTGGTGTTACTTTTTGGTGTAATTCCTATTAGCATTGTTTGTACTTTTGAATGCTCTGGCAGTACCGATAGGGAAAGGGACCATCCATAGTACCTGTTAATCGACACCTGTTTGCTAGCCATCGACCACTGTTATCTACCAATCTTTCTATTGTTTTTCATTAACCAAAAGTGTTTTAAGGATTTTGTCTTAGTACCCAGTCAAGCTAACTGATTAAAGCCTATGGGCCAGTTTCATAGTCAAATTTAGTGCGGCGCTACACTAAGTACATGACGACACCTACCTAAACTCGGATGGAATGGGCCGTTCTCGCATAGGAAACTGGCCCATTCCATTATGGTTTAGGTAGGTGTCGTCATGTACTTAGTGTAGCGCCGCACTTGAGGCGTACTAAATTTGACTATGAAACTGGCCCTTTATGTATATCTTGTCCAATAGTTTTTGTTAATAACTACTTAATTGTTTTCTTCTTTAGAAAACACCTACCTGTAGCCTGAGTCCAGCTCAGCACTTGTAGCTACAGCAAGACAATCAAATTTCACTCAGTCTTAATAATTGAAACAAGCTTCAAACTTGTAATCTTGTAACATTATTGTAAACCTAATTCTTATTATTTCTCTTTTAATAAATTTATTTATTGCTAAACAAATTATCTTTCCATTTAAATTTCACCTTTTTTGTCACTTTACCAAATTATTCCTGTGAAGGATGTTTGTAACACAACCTATGAGGCTTTTCGAGTTGCTGTTACAGAAACTCTTAGCAGAGGTATCAAAGCTAGTATCAAAACATGTGGACCAAAATTTAAAATCAATTGATGCGAGATGTCAGAGGGTAATGCCGGGTCTGGTATTGTCCGGTCCCGGCCGCCGTACGTCGGGATGGTTCCTTACGTCTGAGCACCGTGACCCCTAGTTGCGAGGGTCATGTACGAGGGTCATCCAGAAAGTAAGGTTTCAACATTTATTTAGGATCGAAAAATGCTTGTATTTGATTTAAATTCACAGGATACTTCACAAATATATTAAACTATCTTTCAACGTAATCTTCGTCGAGATCGAGACATTTCTGTAGTCGGGGCACCAGCTTTTGTATGCCAGTGTCATAGACCTCTGCCGCTAACTCTTTCAGCCACTTCTTCACAGCTTCCTTGACCTCCTGATTGTTGGAAAAACGTTTCCCACCCAAAAACTCCTTTAGTTTAATAATACTTATTAATTATTCAAGGAACACCTAATAAACAATAACAAAAGGATCTGATTATAAGTGAAAAGATATAATTTATATGAAATATAAGGAAAATAATAAAGATTAAAAAAATGTAATTAGAGAAAAACATATTGAGATTATAAGAGTTTGAATAGTTATAGAATAACAAGTCTGAATAAATATATATTACATTATATAGAAGAAAGATATACTGAATAGAATAATGGCAAACCTAAAGCAAAAACTTTAACTTATAGTTCTTATTAATGTATGTGAAATCAAGTAGAACAAGAACATGTTAAATACGGTATAGTTTAAAATACAAAAAGAATATTAAAATTAGACAATACATACAAATAAAAATCAAATATTCTAATGTTACATGTTGATGAATAAAACATTACTAAGTAAGATATATAAATTATAGCGAGAAAGTTAATATTAAGTTTAAAGGTAATATTAAGATAGATCCAGAGGTGTCAAAAGGAAAAGTTAAAATTTGACCAATGGTAGTGCACAGGGAAATTACGCAAAAAATTGTTTACTATAGGTTAGAGACGATAATTAGAAGTGAGGACTTGAAACAGAGTCTAAATTATGTAGAATGAGAAAATTGATACAGAAAAGTTATTGAGTATATAAATGTTCCTTAGCTGGTTTTAATTCCTCTCCTTAATTCTTGGATGCCAGAGGGCCGGTTTACAGACTACATGTTTCTACATGCAAACGCCATCATCAGGTCTCTAAATTAGGGTTAGATGTTGTCCCTGTAACTCCACAAGTGTAGTGTAGTGAAAAGGTATTAGTCCGATGGCGCCAAGTCGGGTGAATATGGGGTGTGACAATATCCCATCCAAACGATGTCAGCAGCTCCTGTGAAACTCGCGTGGTGTGGGGCCTGGCATTGTCATGCAAGAGGTTGACTCCCCGGCTGAGTATTTTCCTTCTGCGATTCTGAATTGCTCTTCTTAGTTTTTTTAGGGTATTGCAGTAAACCTTTGCATTAATGGTAGTCCCTTTAGGCATCAAATCCACCAAAAGGACCCTCTTACGGTCCCAAAAAACAGATGCCATGATTTTCCCGGCTGAATGGGTTGTCTTGAACTTTTTGGTGGCTGGGGAAGATGAATTACGCCACTGAAGTGATTGTATTATGGATTCTGGGGTGTAATGACACACCCACGTCTCATCCCCCGTCACGATAGAGTCTAGAAAAGCTTCTCCCTCCTGTGAAAAAGATCTAAAAATTCACACGCGGCGGTCACGCGATTTTGACGGTGCTCCGGTGTGAGCATTCTGGGCACCCATCTCGCACACAACTTCTTGTAACCAAATTTTTCCGACACAATATCACCAAGGAGACTTTGAGAAATGTCAGGAAATTTTTCGTGAAGCTCGTCAAGCGTCACACGACGGTCATTTTGCACTTTTTCTTTAATTTCTCGCACAAGTTCGTCTGAAATCACTGATGGTCTCCCACTCCTTGCCTCATCGTGAGTATCAGTACGGCCATCTCTGAACAACCTAACCCACTTAGGGACATGTTGTCAACTCATCACATCACTACCATAAACCTCTTCGAGACTCAGATGGATATTCGTGGCGGTATTGTTCTGCAAAGCCAAAAACGGATGACCGCGCGGATCTCGCACGGACAGGAGGTGGTGGGAGCGCGCGATGACCTCTCTATAGGAATAATTTACTGGGACTGAAAAAAATGGCCGACTAACACGCGGGACCAAACAAACTGACCGTTAAGATCCCCCCCTACACTCCAAATGCACCAAATTTGAAACAAAAAAATTCCCCCGGACTCAGGAGCCCTTGTAACCTTACTTTCTGGATGACCCTCGTATATCCAAACTAAACCTCCGAAGATACCCCCTGAAAGGTTTTCAAGCTACTCTACACCCGGGCCTAGAAGCCTTTTATAGTGCAACCTCTGATACCCATCGGGACTGCAATCTTTTCGCCGGATGACCTCATGTACTAGCTCACGGTTTCAAAGTCGTGATCTAGTCCTGTCTAGACTTGTCTTGTCGAGCCGCCAAACTGGCGCCAAGTATGAGTCCTCTAAGAAAAACCCATTGCGCAGGAATAAGGGGAGTGTTGCGACATCACACGCATTGATGACGTCACACAAATCAAGGTGACTTGTCTTGTCGAGCCGCAAAACTGGCGCCAAGTAAGAGTCCTCAAGAAAAACCCATTGCCATATAGAAGACCAACGGAAAAACTCAAAAATTAAACCTTTGCGACATTGAAGGAGCAACAGGGGACAACAGATCATTAACCCCATGTCGTCATGGAAATAACCAGAGGGGAAAGGAAGCGGAAAGGGGGTCAAACTTGGATGGGGTAGGGGCAAGCACTGTACTCATCCAGTGCTATAAATACTCGTAACAGCAAATCAGTGCACCAGTGCTATAAATAGCAGCCAAGCACAGTGATGTTTTAAGACGCTGATCCATCTACTCGCCTCGCGTGCGGCTCTATACTAAATACAAGACATGTACTAAGGCCAGAATGGAATGAACCAGTACCAAGTGCGAAACTGATCCATTCCATTACCCTTAAACTTTAGGTAGGTTTTGTCTTTTATTTAGTATAGCACCTGCTCAGATATACTCGTTCAAAATCTCTACAGAGTGCCTCCATGTTAGTGGCCTCCAAGTAACAACCTTCCTTGCTCACCTGGACAGTCAAGTCAGGGTTGTACGGTTAAATCTTTGTAGCGTCATTTGTTTGGGGATAGGGGAAGGTGACGTTCCCCATAAGCTACCAGCTCCACTTTCACGTGTTAAAACGTCAAGTTATGGGATTTGCGACTTTCACTTTGATGTGTATCATCAAAACCCCCAAAAATCCACTAGTAACATAGTAAAATGTTATCAATGTCAACCGTAAAAAGTATGTATTTTCAAACTGTTCCTTCATACCCAAATACCGGTCCACAATACTTATGCTATGCCATTTTACAATCTCACCTTGATGGGCTCCACTATTGTCCTATCATTAAAGATGTACCAAGAGGGAAAAAGTAACGTAAGTTTTAAGGATAAACTGGATGTACCGTAGGGTATGTTTACGTTGCAGTCCACCTACTGGCACATCGCAGATCTGTGCACATGTATGTCTGGCGATGATGAAACAAAACTAATCATCCTTATTAGGCTCCTTGCACACAGCACGGCTGTTTCCCGTAGCTGTACTCGGTACGGCCCCGTGAGTCCAGTCAGCCATTAAGTGTAATGGAGCTGTTCATACGTCACGGTTGCGGCTATTTCCCGTACACGGCTGCCGTTGTACCCACGGTGCCCCACTGAACTAGTCCGATACCGTGGTCTTGTCTGGTCGCAGTTGGGCATATAATATTACGGAGCTCTTCACACGGTGTGGGATTCCTCCTTACGTTCATCCGGCATTATCATCACTTTTCAGTCTTGTGTCGAGCGCCAAGCTACAAGTCTGGTGAAATTTCATTCCTAATGTTTTAGTTACGCCAAACAAGATGCCATTTAGACGTTGTGATATTAAATCAAACGATGATTTGGACATCTGAAAATAATTTAGGAATGTTACATCGTCCTCTCGTAGCTCTGTGCACAATGTCACAAATGCTCCCGCTCCGTCCCGCTCTACATTCAAAGGATGAACCCACCACATTCTAAATTGTCGTTTTTTTCTTCGTCGATTTAATAAATACAAAGTAGTTACCTTCTGCGATCTATCGTACTGACTGTCTGGAGTTAACCGAACACTTGAAATCTTGCCGTTCCGTTACCACGCCGCGTGTACCACTGCAACCTGCCGTAGCCTACACAGTGCTGAGTCGTGTATGGACAAGGGAAAAAACCGTGCTGTGTTCCCCAAACCGAGCCTAGTTCTGTTATCAGACAGCAGCGCTGCTCGCCTCACAGGCCGTTGCTACACTCTTTACAGGGAGGATGACAAACTTGTTAGTTTACCGAACCTCGACCATCGCCGGGTTCCCCGAAACTTGTGGTGGGATTGTTTCCTTTCGAGGTCACTTTCCTGACCCCCTGATAACTTCACTACTCACCCTCATCTAAGTTCCTGAAAAATCTCTCTGGAGAAATACTGGAATGCATAAAATTCCTATTTTAGTGGGTACAATTCCAATTTTTCAATTATGTCACTTGTTTGAGAAATACTAGAATTTTAACCATTACAAATAGATACAATTCAGTTGTATCCATTTTTTTTAGCACCACGTCTTACTACCCATTTAGGATAAACGCTTATGTACTAACTATGCTGATGGGCTTAGGGATAAGAAATATTTAATTTTGAGGAAGTGTACTCGCATTTTCATGGAGAGGGGGACGTTTATGACCCCCCCCCCCCGCCCCCATAGTATATCCAAACGGAAATGAACCACGATCTCCACGTCATCGCAGTCTAATCTCTTGTGAGAGTAGCGCATTATACCATTCGGTCATTGAAGTGGGTACTGGCATATTGCTACATGCTTACAGCCAGAAGGGTTATTAAGATGTCGTGACAAACAAAAGTTTGTTACTGTTACAAACAGTGTTAATTGCCATTGAAATTGGTTTTGAACCGAATTATTCACACCCCTGGAAAGAATCTAATTATTACTAGTATACGCCTTGTTAGTTATGCATCGTTGGTAATTTATCGATAGAACTTCCTGTGATAAGCCCTATTTCATAACACTTCACTTAACACTTCCTTTGATACATATCAGTTGAACTTCAATAATCGAATTCAACAACTTGTTGGAAAAAAATATTGTTAAAGGTATTTGAACTTTATTTTAAAATATTTCAATATTAGATGTTTTCTTTTAAAACAGTATTAGAGATAAATATTTACTTATGTCAATTTAGTTTCAAATTATTCATAAAATAAGATTGTTAAAATCAGAGGGTGGTAAAACTAAAAAATGTTGGGAACTTATTCAATAATATCGTTCAAAATTGGCCTAGAGTTTGGAGAAGGAGGTGGATTTTGATGTAGCCTGACCATATTTAATAAATCTATCCAAATATATGTGTTTCAGACCCAGGCAAATAAATGTGGATATATTTTATACTATTTATTTATAATGCACACCAATAAATAAAATATAGTTTGCATTTTTATAATTAATCAGACACATGGTGTGGTAGTAAGTGAACCTAGCGGTCCCGGGTTCAATTCCCGGCCGGTACCTTGGGTATTTTTCTCAAAAGGAGAATCACCCCAATGGTCACCATAGTTTGATTAGTTAGGTTTAAGTTAGGTTTAAGTGTTTCCACTAGTTTCACACCCTCATACTCACTATCACCTTCATACTCTACTCTTTATCACCCTCATACTCACTATCACCTTCATCTCATCGGGACATGGAAAGAGTCTTCATGGAAAGGATGTACGATTAGTACATTCAGACGTCCCCTGGGCAACGGTAAATTAGTACTGCGTTCTGAACTGCTTTAATATCGAGGTCAGCGCAGTCGGGGTGGGAAGTGGAGGCTCATCACATGCTCGACCAATCCATGAAGGGTAGTTGTCATAGCAACCAATGTACGTTTCCAGATTTCTTGACAGTCACTGAGTATGCTTGTATAGTAGTAACGTGCAAACTCCCGCTATGTGGCAACTATGCTTCCGAGCCTACCCACCACGCAGATCCTAAAGCAGTTGGAATCGCAATATTGTACTGGCTAATTTTTTCATTACTAGGCTACGAATGATTTATCTGATTGCCAAACCCTTCCTTCACCTTTGACCAGACGTGTATTAATCACAGCTCGTGAATATGTGGAATTCCAGGCCTCCACCGTGGTTTGGGTCCCACGTTAAACTGTAGGTCCTCCATTTCATCTCACAATCACCCTACCATTACACATTAGTGTAAGTGCGTATAACCCGAACGGGTAGTAAGACGTGGTGCTAGTAATAATTTAACGGTGTTACCTCAAGTCCACTTTAATAGATAGGAAGGAACTTTATTAACAGTTATATGTTACTAAAACAATCTGAAAATTCGTATACCTCAAATCATGTGATTTAATCTATATTTACTTTTGACAGATTATATTAATACCTATAAAATATTACTAATAATTTAGTAAGACTTTTTAATGCTACCCGCCTCGGTGGCGTAGTTGGCTAACGCGCTTGTCGTGTTGAAGCTCGACTGCTGAGGACGGGGAGATCGAGGTTCGAATCTCGGTCGGGTGAACTGGGGGTGGTTTTTCCTAAATGGTTTTCCACTCTCCCACCACGCAAATACGGGTTCACTTCCTCTAATTCAACCTTCCCAATTCCTAATCCATTAGAGTAATTAGTACTTAAAGCGTATAACCCGAACGGGTAGTANTTTTTTTTTTTTTTTTTTACTTTCCACCAAAATTTCCCTATACTCGTGTATGGAAAGAAAGCTGAGCGCGTTGCATCTCAAATCACAGTTTTTCACCACCCCGACTCTTGAAATCCTAGCCTTCCCTCCCCTCACTAAAACTACTCACTAATCAGCAGGTTCCAAATTATGTTCTAAAAAGATTTAAAAATTAACCATAAATTGACCTGAAAATTTATAAAAAATATTATTTCAAATTTTTTTAAATGACCTTAAACATATGTACAAAACCTCGTAATAAATGCACTCGACTAAATAAAACACGTGCTTTGCAAATATAAACTAAAATTTATATATGCAATGAAGTCTTAAAAAAGTAAATTCTTGCATTCTGCTAAATAAAACATTGATGTAAAAATATGTGATCCAAAAGTAATAGCTACCCTCTCCCAACGCAAACCTCACTAGCTTAGTTACAGTCTCACCAGAAATGTGTATTTTATAGCAATACAAACAAAAAGAATAACAAGTTCATGGCCTACATCATCTCCTCATTACGACAAGTGAGTGTTGGAAACATTTATACATTTATAAAATATCGATTGTATTAAAAATACACATGAATATCAAAAATGCCTTAGAATACTAAAAATGACTAAAATATTCCTATAAATGCCTTAAAATGACTCTAAAAGAGCAAAAAGCGAGACAATATGAACCTAAGACTTCAAAAATACATAAATTATCTATAAACAATATATTTTTATAACAAGAAGTTATGAACAAAGTTTATGTAACAATGAACATTGTATGTTAAGAAACAAAGGATTTTTATAAAAATGACAAAATTAAAATCCAGGCCCTGCTAATGAATATCNTAGATTGTTTGTTTATCTACCTATTCCAACTATCCATATACACAACGCTTAAATTCCCATCCTACTGTCTGTCCTCAAATAATATCGTTCAGGTTACATATTTTTAACGACACTAATTGGGTAGAAATAAGAAAGGTAGAGTATTAGGGAGAATTTACACACATTTGTATAAAGGTAGGGTGAAAAACTATTAAGTGAAGCATACCATCGGTATACCTGACGGGGATTCTAACCCCGACTTTCTTATCATAAGCATACCCTACCAGACGATAATAGGCACCTTAGCACATGTGCCCACCAATGCGGACTATTTTTTTGGTAAAATAAATATTGTTCCCACCTTTCCAGAATATTGGGAAAAAATTGAGATACAAATTCTCCCGATGTGGACCATAGAATTTCCGACGCCAAGGGTCGCTTCTTTCCATCTTAATCCCTGCATTGGTGCAGTATCGCTAATATTGTTATTGGTGCCGCATCATGCGATATCATCCGGAACAAGTCCGAACTCTGAACCTGTCGTACGCCTGGGAACGACGTCAACTGGAGCGCCGATACCTGTTCCGAACATAACGAGTCGAAATAGGGCAACGTCACCTGGAGTGCCAACATCTATTCCTGACTTATTGAGTCAAGATGAGATGATGTCACCTGGAGTGCCAACATCTGTTCCTGACTTATTGAGTCAAGATGAGATGATGTCACCTGGAGTGCCAACATCTATTCCTGACTTATTGAGTCGAGATGAGATGATGTCACCTGGAGGGCCAACATCTGTTCCTGACTTATTGAGTCCTGATGAGAGGACGTTACCTGGAGTGCCAACATCTGTTCCTGACTTATTGAGTCCTGATGAGATGACGTTACCTGGAGTGCCAACATCTGTTCCTGACTTATTGAGTCGAGATGAAATGATGTCACCTGGAGTGCCAACATCTGTTCCTGACTTAGTGATTCGAGATGATATGACGTCACCTGGAGTGCCAACATCTGTTCCAGACTTATTGAGTCGAGATGAAATGATGTTACCTGGAGTGCCAACATCTGTTCCTGACTTATTGAGTCCTGATGAGATGAAGTTACCTGAAGTGCCAACTAATGTTCCTGACTTAGCAATTCGAGATGATATGACGTCACCTGGAGTGCCAACATCTGTTCCTGTCTTATTGAGTCGAGATGAGATGACGTCACCTGGAGTTCCAACATCTGTTCCTGACTTATTGAGTCGAGATGAAATGATGTCACCTGGAGTGCCAACATCTGTTCCTGACTTATTGAGTCGAGATGAAATGACGTCACCTGGAGTGCCAACATCTGCTCCTGACTTATTGAGTCGAGATGAGATGACGTCAGCTGGAGTGCCAACATCTTTTCCTGTCGTATTGAGTCGAGATGAGATGACGTCACCTGGAGTGCCAACATCTTTTCCTGTCTTATTGAGTCGAGATGATATGACGTCACCTGGAGTGCCAACATCTGCTCCTGACTTTTTGAGTCGAGATGAGATGACATCACCTGGAGTGCCAAAATCTGTTCCTGACTTAGTGAGTCCAAATAGGATGACGTCACCTGGAGTGCCAACTTCTGTTCCAGACATAGTGAGTCGAGATAAGACTACGAATAATTGTTGTATTATTACATTAAGCCGCAATTTTAACAAAATAATTCTTGTAATATACTTAATATTTACATACAGTGGCTGGGAAAAAATTTTACCTCTGGAAAACCTGAAAAAGCCGGGGAATTTTAAAATAAGATTTGGCTGGACACCCTATTTGAAAGAAAACTCTGACTGTATGGACCTGTATTATTTAGGAAGATGAAATGACCAAATATGACGATGTGTGCTACTCGAAAGACTGTAAGATGTTGGCCAGCCGTATGTTAAGTCTGATGGATCATTCAGCTAACCCATGCGACAACTTCTACCAGTATGCTTGTGGAGGGTTACGCCTTCGATCCAGGATGGTGGAAGTGAAACCAGCTGATGATCTGTGGAACAGGTTAAAAGGTAAAAGGATATATACAGTTCAATTTATATATGACCAGTATTTTAAAATATAAAAAATAGAGATGGGCTCACGAATACCTCGAATGTTCAAGTATATTCGATGTTCAAGAAAATTTATAATTCAAGAATCTAATTCTTGAAGAAAAATATCAATTTTTCTAGGGAAATCTGTTTTAGAGCTATAGTACTTCCTATTGGTGATTCATAACCAATTATAATTATAGGACAAACTTAATAACCCGGCCCAGACCAGTAATTTAACACCTAACTTAATTAATGAAACAAATAGCCGAAACTATTTGTTAATGCATTTTAGGAGGATTACACCTCTTAGATATCATATTCTGAAAATTGAANGGCTATTTGTTTCATGAATATATACAAGATCCTGTACAATTATATATATATAATTGTCGAATGGCTGCTAAATTGCCAACTACCGAGTCGCTAATGGCTGCGTGGTCTGATGGCTGTGATCTCATATAATCACATGTTTATAAGCTGACGACTTCCGCACGTCCATCTTAGACTCTGCCTTAAACTATGAGTGAAGAATGACCATGGGCACGGGACGAATCCTGGATAGCTCAGTGGTAAGAGCATTGGCGTACTAAGCCGAAGGTCCCGGGTTCGATTCCCGTGTCCAGGTGTCATTTTTCAATTTTCAGAATATGACATCTAAGAGGGAATATCCCCACTAAAATGCATTAACAATAGTTTCGGCTATTTGTTTCATGAATATATACAAGATCCTGTACAATTATATATATATAATTGTCGAATGGCTGCTAAATTGCCAACTACCGAGTCGCTAATGGCTGCGTGGTCTGATGGCTGTGATCTCATATAATCACATGTTTATAAGCTGACGACTTCCGCACGTCCATCTTAGACTCTGCCTTAAACTATGAGTGAAGAATGACCATGGGCACGGGACGAATCCTGGATAGCTCAGTGGTAAGAGCATTGGCGTACTAAGCCGAAGGTCCCGGGTTCGATTCCCGTGTCCAGGTGTCATTTTTCAATTTTCAGAATACCTAACTTAATGTATGGATGATATAATTATAAATGGAATACAAGTAAAAATATTGACATTTTTATTTACTATTTGCATTTTCTGTTATTATATTATACTTATTATATTTCTTCTTAAGTTCATAATTTTTTTCAATATTCGGATTTGGGTTGGAGGTGGCTTCAATAGCTGATAGCTCGTGATCTTAATTGATCAAATACATGTGGCGGACAACTTCTGTACGTCATCACAAACTCTGCCTTTAAATACGAGTGAAGAATGACCCTGGGCATGGGGCGACTCTTGGATAGCACAGTTGTTCGAGTATTGGTGTACTAGGTCAAAGGTCCCTGGTTCGATTCCTGTTTCTAAGTGTCATTTTTTTAATTTAAAGAACGTGATATCTAGATGAAGCTATAACCGTAATTAACAAATATAATAAAGTGGATATTTAATCCATCATTTGTTGAAAAAAAGCACTTAACTCTCCTCTTTAATCGCAGCAGTGAAACTAACCTGAGTGACACGCGACTACAGTTCACAGCTCGAGAAGTTACCATCGCTACTTTCATGTATCAGCTAATGCTCTCTCCAGATGTCACTTTCGATAGCTATTATCAATACCTGTAAAATAACACCAAAGAAAACTCAATGGTGTCAGTAAACAGTCCAGGCATACCAACCGGGAGCTGCAGTCTGTTGGCAAATATAGTGCCAACTTCTGCGGATAGAGGGTGTCATGTGGTCAGCCCAACAAACCGTCCAGCTGTTAATCTCAATTTTCTAGACCAGATCCTCTACTTTTGTTTTAATTTAAAGTTGATCCTCATTTGTCCTCACGAGATTTAGTTAACCCCGTTCAAGACGAATTGATTCATATAAAATCTATGAGCGCCGGGGATCGAACCCGGGACATCTGTATCTGTAGCCAAGAACTGTGAGCACTATACTACAGAGGTGGTAAAATGTTATCCATGGTGTTTTTAAACACCGCATCCTACTACCTGTTCAGGTTATACGCATATAATATATTACTCTAATAGGGACGAGGAAAGAAATATTTTAGAGGTAATCTACCCGAATCTGCGTGGAATAATGAGAAACCATCTAGGAAAAACCACCCTCAGTAGACCTGACCGGGTTTTGAACCCCGATCTCATCGTCATAAGCAGACCAGTCTAACAGGAGAGTGATGCCTTAGACCACTCGGCCACTGAATCGGATCTGCTGTTTAAAGTGGTTTTTTTACTAAACGCTTTTCACACTCATTCAAGAAAATACGTATATATTTTCTGTAAATATTAACATAATGTCCTCTACTCCATTAGTGTAAAATATGCGGATAGCCCGTATGGGTAGTAAGACACGATGTACTAAAAAAAAACTCCTGTATTGATAGACTTATCTTACGCTTATTCCAGCTGTAATAAACAACCCTGAAGAGTCAAATAGAGCCTCTCAACAGTTTATACAGTTTTACAACAGCTGTATGACGTATGAGGATTCAGTGAACGAAGAACAGCGAATTCAAAAAGGTATTTCGCACATTTAGAAAATATACATATACAGTAGAATCTGGCTAATTCGACAGTTGGTTAATTAGAAATATTTGATAGTTCGATCCCACTATGAATCCCCATGAAATTACTATTTAAATCAATGCTGAAAAATAACATTTAATTCGAATCTTAAAAGGAAATATTCGGATAATTCGAAATTTTTTGAGTTTGTACATTTCATACCTTACATAACGATCTTAATTAAATCACCCTTATGTGCCAAAATGTCAAAGTTATAGAGTCATTGATGCATAGAAAAAGAGACGGTGGGGAATGCTACACCGGCAACGAGCGGGTTTCCTAATCGGGGACATGTTGGCTCGGCTTTTATCTCTTCCATGTGAAAATGTGGTCACGTAGACCCTAACGCCCCAACTGACTTATTAAAGTTTGCAACTTTCATCTGTTGATTTTTTTCCAGAAAATTTTAATTGTGTGTTTATTTTTTTTTATTATTTTTGTATATATAAATCGGCCCCGTGGTGTAGTGGTCAATGCACCTACAGTAGCCCCGTGGCTTCTTTGATGCTGACTGACAGCTCACAGCTGACTTCTGACAGCTGATAAACACATGTCTTTGCAAATCATATGGTTTGGCATAGGGATACATAATTTGGTCTGGTAACTTTTCAAAGCTGTCAGTCAGCACCAAAGAAGCCATGGGGCTACTGTAGCAACGAACATCTAGGGTTCACGGGCTCATTTCCAGGCTGGTACTTTGAGGTGTTTTTTTCTGAAAGGGGAATTACCACAATGGTCACCAGGGTTTGGTTAGTTAGGCTTAGGTTAGGTTGTGTTGTTTTTCCACTGTCTTCATACCCTCATACTCACCATAACCATCACCTCATCTTATCGGGACATGGAAAGAGCCTCCACGGAAATATATATGATCAGTATATTCGGGATTCCCCTAGGCAACGGTACATTAGTACCGGCTAATATTTCCCCTACTAGGCTACGAATGATTTAGACCAGTCGTGAATTATATTATATTACTTTAAAGAACTAAATTTTCTATCCTATAATGTTTTTACAATTTTCCTTTGAAAAAATATAGTGTTGTTTTCCTTCTTTTACTTTGGCTTATTGTTACTCTACAGGTCTATAATTATTTAATTATAGGTCAAGGAAATACACATTAAAAGAAATATAAATGTGTCTTACCAGTGTCTTTGTTGTCTAAAACTAGATGTGATGTTCCAGCTAAACACCTATTGGCGGAAATGACTGGAAATCCTCAAGAGTCAAACATTACACAACTTCTTGTCAAGCTTCTCAACGAAAACAAGTATGTGCTCTACCTTTTTACCAACCCGGTAACTCACAATGGTGTACACGCGGACTAAATGTCAGGCTCATTTAGTATTGATAATTGGCGAGGGGGAATTTGAGGATCAAATCCCTGCCAGGCGTACTATTTTAATAAATTGTTTCCCACGCTCCAAACACGCAGATGTGGGTACATTTGTATAAATCTCACGTCATCCCTCTACTTAATTAACGTGATTAAAATACGTACAGCTCAGATGGGTACGTGGTGCAAATGTTTATTTATTATTATTATTAGCACCACGTCTTACTACCCGTTCGGGTTATACGCACTTACGCTAATTGTGTAATGGTAGGGTGATTGTGAGATGAAATGAAGGACCTACAGTTTAACGTGGAATCCGAACCACGGTGGAGGCCTGGCATGCAATCATGAACTGTTTACAGCCTGTGGTCGGGTCAGTTTAGTAAAATGCCTCCATCTTCCTCTATCCTTCCATCACTCCTCCTCCTTTAATTGCTTCCGTTCTTCTCTTCTCACTTGCACACTTTCTGTTATCTGCTCCTCCCACCTCTTCCTGTGTCTCCCTAGTGGTCTTTTTCCTTCAAACTGCACCTCCATCATTATCTTTGATATTCTTTCTTTTTTAAATCCTCATTACATCTCAGTCTTGCTTCCTTTACTCTATCTCATGTACTCTCTGTACTCCTGATCTTTCGACTCTCTACACTTCTTAAAAATGTATTACCGGTTAAATTGAGGTTTTCCACGCAACCAGTGATGAATTGACTGACGTAGGAGTTGGTGATGCGTCTGTTCTATAATTAAGTTAATTAAAAATTAATGTTCCAATACATTCATTTTGTTTAAATTGTGGCCGTGAAACAACACTAATAAAAATTATCAAACCACTTAGCTATTTAGCTGGGGGGAAATTGTGTTTGGTTTTGGAGCCTAACTAAGGTTAAAATTTCATATACAGAGACTTACCTGATAGCTGGAAAACATATTAGATCTATTTTCACGTATTAATACGAGAGGTCACGTGATCTGCAGCTGTCACTTTTGATATACAATATCAATACCTATAAAATGGTAAAATGTTATCAATGGTGGCCACAAAAAATGGGGTTTGTATTTTCTTAAGGGTCCTTTCTTTGAAAAACGGTCTATAGTCTGTATGTTTTTGTCTCTTTCCTGGAAGTTTATCAGAGTAATCATATTTCAGGACTCCTCTGTTTGATGTTCTCCTCGACATAGATGGCAGGAATTCGTCCAGGTTCGCCTTGAAGCTTGTCACCCCGGTGCACCGATCGGTGTTTGAACGGCCCGTCGACGATTGCCTCCAGTGTTCTCATGTAATCAGACAAGTCGCGAACTCTACATTGAGTTAAAAGAAACTCAGCAGCATCTTACTGCAGTCAGACGCAGATAGAAGGGATACCTTTTTTATTTACAGTTTCAAAATTTATTTTTTAGCACCCTGTTTTACTACCCATTTGGGTTATACATGTATGCACTAATGGTGTTAGGGGGTTAAGGATGAGTAAGGTGGAATTTAGAGTAATTTTACTAACATTAACGTAGAGAGAGAGAGAGAGAGAGAGAAAGAGTGTGGGAAACCATTTTGGAAAAAAATACTCTCAGTATAACCGACCAGGATCGAACTTCGATCTCCCCGTCATCAGCAGTCTAGCCTATTGCAATAGTAGCACCTTAGGCCATGCGGCCACCGAAGCAGGTGAATAGCAATATTCATGGTTCGCAAAGTACTCCATATGATGGCTCCATTGTAAATATAATTTTCGGACATCCTGTAAAACCAGTAGATTTTCTATTCGTCAGATGAGATCTTTCCTATGAAAATTGGACTGTATATTCTATTTTCTGTGGGACATTCTACAAGACAGGTGTTTATGTGAGTCGTGATCACTCGCGAAAACCGTGACCACATACCTGTCTGTATAAAACTAGTACAGTCTAATTTAATTCATGTCTGCATCATTGTGGTACATCATACTTAAAAATACGTGACTAAAATATGCATCATGTTCTTTCATTCTTTTTTGTAAAATAAAGTTTTACATTTAATTTTTGTTTAGGATTGATTTATTCAAGATTTTATAATTTATGATAACATTTTGTTAAAGTTTCTTCAAAAATTTTCAAATCAATAACAAAAAATAAAATAAATATTATAAAATTTAAAATAGCTATGTAACTCATAAAATTGAAACATTAAATCCTTCTTGGCTGTTTTCAGATAAATAAATTAAAATATCTAGACACGATGGAAGAAGCACTTAAATCATTATATCCAAACTATACCAAACATTATGTTAATGAAATTTTGAGCATCGCTGACAGCAATGTTATAAAAATTATCCAAAAGGTAATTATATTCATCAAATCATACAATTCTATAATTGAGTCAATTTGTTTGTTTGGTTTGATTAAAAACTCAATTATAGAAATAAGATATTTATTTTATTTGTTGAGAAATTTTCTATTAACTAAAATGCATGTAAGATTATTTTGGTTTGAAATAGAAAATTTTGTAATTAATTTTTAATAACGTTAAGCACCAAGGTTGTTAACGGCTTCTACCCACAACATTTGGCAAGTATTAAGGCACCAGCTTCGTCTTGTCTGATTTGCTGATGATAAGATATGAGTTCGAATCCCACACGCAGTATTTTTAAAATGGGTTTCTCCCTTTCTCTCCAAACAATTACGAATACATACTCTCAAAATTATAAATTCATCATTCCTTTAAATATGATGTTAGCCCGGACGTGTAGTGAGGTACTGATCATGGGAGGAGAATATGCCTCATTCAAGGAGTAGGAAATATAGATTTCTAACATAGGTGCACCCGCATAAGAATAAAGGGTGTCTGGGAAAATAATAGTGATAAATCTCATAATAATGTTTACCCGCTGTAGACCCACAACGATTCAATTCTCAATTTCACCATAAATGGCAAACATTATCAAAATTGACTGATTGACACCTTATACTGCGTGACCACCAGTGCGGGTAGACCATGCTTGGGATTTATGTATTTAGTCCTTGGTCACTCTGTCTATGGCATTAGGAACTCGAAAGTGAATTGCCACACTCACAAAAGTACGCCACCTACCCCTATCTTGAGCTAGTTATATCCAGTCCCCCTCATTACACCCTATCCCTATCTTGAGCTAGTTCTATCCAGTTCACCTCATTACACCCTATCCCTATCTTGAGATAGTTCTATCCAGTTCACCTCATTACACCCTATCCCTATCTTGAGTTAGTTATATCCAGTCCACCTCATTACACTCTATCTTTTTCAGGACCATTCTAATGTTATACTCTCCTCTGCGTATAAGTATTCCCAATGGCCTCTTACCAGTCATTACCATGAACAAGGCTCTAGATTCTTCCATTAGCGTTTTGCGCTGCATGTCCTGCCCACCGTAATCTACGAGACTTTACTAACCTAACAATGTCTTTTGGTGAATACAGGGTATGTAGCTTATCAATATGTAACCTCCTCCACTACCCACATATTCATCCCTTCTTGAACCTATATATTCCTAAGAAACTTATTTTATAACACCCTAAATTTATTCTTGTCATGAAAAAGTGATGGGAAAATGTTATCTCCTTGTTTACATCCATTGAATGTTTAGAAAGTAGCTTATAAGCGACATCCAACTTGTAGTCCCCCATGCGTATCTGTCAAACACATCTCAATCAGATTGACAAGGTTTTATATGTAGGCTATATTCTCTCTAATGTTTACCGAGTATTAAAAATCTGATCCGTTGTTGAACTGAATCATGCTCGCACGTTCCGTGAGCTTCCAATAATTAGGTAGTGGATCAGGGTCATGTGATGGTTATTTACACATTAAATTATAAAGACGCATGGAAGCAGTTTGGTGAATATTTATTATACAATTCTTTCTAAACGACCCTTAATCATTTGTACCGCTCTCGAGAAACTAATAACCTCACGTAGCTCCTCCGCATTGAAAAGTAACTAGAACTTGTTAATTAATGTACGAACAACCCACGATTATTCGAAGGTTACGTTGTTGCGAACGATTGTTCTGCTGATCTGACGGCCACTTCTAGGATTCCAACTGTTTTCCGACCACCACCGGAGCTTGGCACACAGTCTAATCTCACCTGACTAGAGTCGATAGATGCCTGCTTTGCCACTATCGCCCTAGTGGCGAAAGTGCAAGTCAGGAACCAAAGTTTAACTTTGTGCTTTTCATTATATTAGAGGGTATTACGATGATTAAGATATGATTTATAAATTTAGATAAGATATATTTTTTTCCCTTTACAGCACCAACACGCACCTTTAATGACTTTACCAAATATTTAGGAGCAGAGGTCATCTTAGACCTATTTCGTCGAAATTCACACTCATGATCAAGGCCGTAGCAAGCCAATAATTTCAGGGGGCGGGGGGTTGTTGGGAACATACCCCAATTGCCGGAAGCTAGAAAAAATTATGAATATTAAACACCTCTAGAAGATATCTGAAGTGTTTTTTTTATGACAACACAACCTCCTAACTACCGACGGCTAGGAAAAATTCTAGATATTAAACATTTCTAGACGCTATCTGAGGTAATTTTTATGGTAACATAACCCCCCAATTTGTACTTGTACCTTAATTTTTATATTGTTTGACCCCTAAATAAAGCCATATATATTTTGTTCATAAAATTTCGAGGGGTTTGAACCCCTAATACCCTCCTGACTACGGCCTTGCTGATGATCCCAATTATTTTTCATATGGCATCAATCTCATTACAATTACCTTCTAAAGTTATTAAAATGATACTGAATTGATCACACGTCTCATGAATGTACTGGTATATTCACAAATTAAAAATTATTATTATCATTAAATTTCCAAATGGTTTTCTGTTTATTACATCCTTTCTTCTCTAATATAGAACGGGAACAAAATTTGAAAGAGTAAACGAGTGATGGGGAAAAAAAATCGTTTCTTCTTGGGGCGATTGTCAAAAAGTATGTCATTCTAGAAAACAGTTTTCACAAGTTTATAAAACACATTTTGTTATTAAAACTATTGGAAGATTATCTTATCAAACATAGCAAAATAAAAAATATGACAAAATGTTTATATTTATCTAAGTATGTATGGTGTGGAATTCATTTTATAAAAAATAAACTGAAATAAAAAGAAAATACTGTACTTAAAATCATGGTTTAATTTTATTCTTTAGCAATTATTAGTAAATAATAAAGTATAGATTTTCTAATATTCTACTGTGCCCATATGTTTGAAACAATTTTTTCAGTTTTAAAAAGTCTCAAAATATTCTTTGTAAAACAATTAATATGTTTTCTTATTTTGTTAGATAATTGCGATTAATATGTCTATACTAGATAATTTCTATTTTTTTAACTAATCCGCTCTACGATTATGTAATCTTTTTGTTTCAGTATACACCTTTCGAAGCTGAGGTCAGAAGAACTTTACTCTCTAAAGAATATGTTATTATGACTGTGGAAGAGCTACAGATTAACTTTCCGTTGGTAAAGTTTTATTTTTTTATTGAAGATTTTAAATAAATGAGTAAGAAATAAAAGTTTCTTTGAATTCTGAATTTAAATTTAATAGTAAAACTACCATCCTGAAAGATTAGTTATAAAGTTATTAGAAATTTTTTTAGTTTAAAATATTTACTTGAAATAATACACAAATGTATTTACTTTTTGTTTTTCAGATAGAATGGAATTACTTATTTTCTTCTCTACTCAATATAAATGTATCAAATCACACACAAATTCAAGTATATTTCAAGTGTTATTTTGATAGTATTTTCTACCATCTCAGGATAACGGAGAGCAGGTAAGATATTCTTAATTCCATAGCGATTCTTTTTTCAATTGTATATTAGGGGCAGGGGGTGAAAGATAACGCAAATTAAAATTCATATTTTTACAGATTTTAAATCAAGAAACCATTTTGGTAAAAATAAATTAAAGATAGCTTCAATATATACAATTAATTTTATTTTATACATATAAAACTATCAATATTTTTTTGAATATTTGTCATGGACAATGGAATTTGAAAACAAACCTTTTAAACGAAGAAAGAATTCCTGATAAAATTCCGCGATGCCCGTGAAAAATGTTCAGAGACTGATGAGATTACAATTGGCTACGCACTAAACTAAACGAATTTAGCGGAGTAGTATTGGCTTAAAAGTTTTTTAAATATAAAAACTGCACAAATATTTACTTTAATTAGAGTTCCATTTTATTTTACCTTAAAAGGAGCAAGAGCGAATTCATTTGTTACAATAAATTAATTAATTTAAGAATTAGGAAATAAACTCAACATGGTTGGTAGAAAAAAAAAGTTCAATACTTGACTATCTCTTCCAGTGTTAGCCGTTATCAGAAATAATGTCTATCACACATGGTACTTCACGAAACGAAGGACACAATCAGGTCCTAAGAAGGTAGACTAAAATACAATTTGCATCTTGAATAGCTTTTTATAAAATCACAAATCATCATCATCATAATGAACAGTTTCCAGCCATTGGCTGGGTATGTTTGGAACACAAGCGTCTCCACCACCTACTTTCCTCTCACCATCTCTCTTCCTCCGCCTTGGCCCTGTCTTCTCCTCTTTACTGCACACCCTTCTTACTCCCTTCAGCCATCTGTCCCTTGGTCCTCCTCTCGGCCTCCATATCCATCATCCTCCTGGTCATCCTTTCCCTCTCCATTCCATTCTTCTCCCATGGCCATACCACCTTAGTCGTGCCTTTTCTATCCTGTCCTGAACTGGCTCTTCCTTTTACTAATACTCTTACTCTCTCATTTCTCCTCCTCTATCCTTCTCACATGACCATACCACTTTAGTCGTGCCTTTTCTATCCTGTCCTGAACTGGCTCTTCCTTTTACTAATACTCTTACTCTCTCATTTCTCCTCTTCTATCCTTCTCACATGACCATACCACTTTAGTCGTGCCTTTTCTATCCTGTCCTGAACTGGCTCTTCCTTTTACTAATACTCTTACTCTCTCATTTCTCCTCCTCTATCCTTCTCACATGACCATACCACTTTAGTCGTGCCTTTTCTATCCTGTCCTGAACTGGCTCTTCCTTTTACTAATACTCTTACTCTCTCATTTCTCCTCTTCTATCCTTCTCACATGACCATACCACTTTAGTCGTGCCTTTTCTATCCTGTCCTGAACTGGCTCTTCCTTTTACTAATACTCTTACTCTCTCATTTCTCCTCCTCTATCCTTCTCACATGACCATACCACTTTAGTCGTGCCTTTTCTATCCTGTCCTGAACTGGCTCTTCCTTTTACTAATACTCTTACTCTCTCATTTCTCCTCTTCTATCCTTCTCACATGACCATACCACTTTAGTCGTGCCTTTTCTATCCTGTCCTGAACTGGCTCTTCCTTTTACTAATACTCTTACTCTCTCATTTCTCCTCCTCTATCCTTCTCACATGACCATACCACCTTAGTCGTGCCTTTTCTATACTGTCCTGAACTGGCTCTTCCTTTACTAACCCTCTTACTCTTTCATTTCTCCTCTTCTATCCTTCTAACATGAACATACCACCTTAGTCGTGCTTTCTATACTGTCCTGAACTGACTCTTCCTTTACTAATCCTCTTACTCTCTCATTTCTCACCCTGTCAAATCTTGTCACACCAATCCGGCTTCTCATTAATCTCATTTCACTCACCGGCACTCTGCTCTTACTTATCCTGTTCCTTCATTACCCACGTTTCTGCAGCGTGCGTCAATACTGCACATTAATAGGCATTGTAGATCACTCCCTAGCACTTTAAAGAGTAAATATATAATAATACTCAATTACAAATCATGGGCTAACATGGTACCTCTTCAACAGACGTCAGTTTCAAAATATAGATAGGGAACTTTTGTCATTGTTGGCTACTCTATGATTATTTTATAGTATTTAAAGGTTATTTCTATAGAGCAGTGTTTTCCAAATTGTGGTAGAGTGTACCCTCAAGGGTGTGTGAAGAATTCAAGAGGGAAATATCACCGATAAAAAAATACTACACTGTCTTTTATTATTATTATTATTATTATTATTTAGCAACGCGTCTTACTACCCATTCAGGTTATACGCTCACACCGTCTTATCAACAGATTGGGTTATACGCTTTAATAGTAAACAAATATTTATTATTAAAAAGCGTTAAACCCAAACGATTAATAAGAGTTATAAAAGTCTATAACATCACATCAAAACTAGAGTTAATTTGTTTATAATATTTAGTCTTTATTATTATATGATAATGGTTATTAATCATTTTCATATAATTATCATATGATAATGATTTATTAACTAGCGTTTATTTTTTATATGATTTAGTCTATATATTATCATATGATAATGAATAATTATTAATCCCTATCATATATTATTATAATACGATGACGATTAATTACAAGCATTATGATACGATAATAATATAGATTAATTCTTATAAACAAATTAACGCTGGTTTTGATGTGATGTTATAGTCCTCTATAATCCTTTCTTTTCCTTTGCATATAATGCTCGCTTACACTTTACAAGAAAATTGGTATTTATTTCCTTTTTAAGAAGATCTGCAAGAGATTATTTGGTTAATTCATGGCCCCTAAAATAGTTTTAGTGTAGTTTTTCAGTAACTTAGCTATAGGTACAGTTCATCCGCCACTAGAATAAAGGTTGACAGCTAGAAGAAGATTTTTATTGCAAATATTGGCTGAAAGTCACTAATTTTAACATATGGGAAATAATTATTTTCTTAGTAATGTTAGATTATCAACCAAAATTTTTAATAAACGCTTCTAATAATACTTTCCTAAGGGGGCCAATTCACGAGGATACATTGAAGCAACCGGGTTGATAATCTCATTGATTTCGATCATACTTTACAAATATTTCCCCGTCAGTGGGCAAACGCAATCATATTGCAGGCGATATTCGGATTGCCCAAACGAAATTTTGACTGATGGTCCGTGCCGTGAATCCGATCACATTCTCCGGCAATCTGAAGAAGATTGATTGCACAGTTGTTGTGCAGTGAATGGACGTTGGCAGCCGGATTGCTCGAGCTGCTAGCTAAACTTTGGGTGGAAGGAAGGAACCGTGAATTAAGATCCATGTGTTGCAGTTTTCATGACAAAACCCCCTATTTTGGCCAAAATAAATACATTTTTGCTTAAGTAGAGTAATGGAATCTGAACAAGAACCTTATAAATGAGGATAAATTTTCCTGGTAAATCCCACAATTATCATGACAGATATTCAACAACTGTTGATATAACCATGTGAAGAAAATTAAACTAAACGTTGCTACTGGATCAACATTTTATCAGTAGCGGGTTTAGGCTTAGGCACGTGAGGCCCGGGCCTAGGGCGGCAAATTTTGAGGGGCACCAAAATTTTTAATTGAAATCATTTATATTTTAATTACAAGCAATTTATAATTAATTCTATATTTAATTGTTATGTTAAAAAAATTAATGTTTAATTTATACCTGAATTATATTTCTTATTATTATTGTTTTCATTATTTTATACACACACACATATATGTATATATATGTTTATATATATATACTGTTACAAAAAAAAAGGGTGCCATATCGTCTCGGGCCTAGGGCGTCCTCAAACCTAAATCCGCTACTGCATTTTATTTTATAATGGACAAAAAAAAATTAAAACTATAAAAATATAGACCTTAACTTGTGTTCGCTACCATCCCACCTCACGTTTTATTTGCGAATAGGATTGCTCGAAAACAATGTATGAATAACTTGAACCAAATGAAAACAAGATGAAGTAAGAGATCGGCTGACAACCAAATGGCTTGTATATTGCGTAGTTATTGGGGAGCTGGGAGAGCAACTAAATCTTCTAGAAATTTCGGATCAATCACATTATGAACCCGGTTGCTTTCCCCCCTAAAAAAGGTATATTAAGAATTAAAATAAAATAATTGGCTTTTTCGTTACATAATGAAGAAGCTAAATATATTAATGAAACTACGTTGTTTTTTGTTTCGTGGTTGTGGCAACAAGAGTTATGATAGGGAATGAAATGATTAATTAAAACATATTATATTTGCACTTGTATCTTCTTATAACCGGCCACCAAAATAAATAAATTTGTTTTTTATAACTTAGAGAAAGAGCCATACAAAATATTAATTTCAAAATAAAACGTTACTATTTTGTAAGCACGTGCACATAAACGCAACCGAACTGGTTAGTATGTCATCAATCACCCTCATTTCTTCTGGTTAGCCGTCTTATTTTGTGAAGATAAGGCATCCTTTTTGAGCTCTCGTAGGTAAAGCATTTTTAAGTGAACCACAGAGAGCTGCTTCCACAAAAAAATTATCCAAACAGCTTTTTCCCCTGAGTTCCTATTTAAATAATGTAAAAACGATTAAAAGAAAAAACAAATAAAAACAGAGGCTGTGTAGTGAAAGCTTTGATTCCTAAACGTGACAGAAGCTCAACACAATGATTTTGCAGAGCATATAAAACCCAATATCATTGCTGAGGAAACTGAAGGTCTTATGGAGAAAAGCTCTATCTTCGATCTCTCTCTTAGTTAAATGTTGCTAAATCCCCTCGCTCTCAGTAATCACCGTAATGCAAATTACCAAAAAATGTAATACTTTAGGTGTTGTTATTAAATGTACTGTATCTAGGGTGTAATCAATACAAAATTAAGAGTTAAAGGGAAAGGGAAGTCTCTTTTGACTGGTTTACAAGCTCCACACAATAACAGTTTTGTTTCTAAATTAAATTATCACTTCTAAAGTGCTCCGTTGTAGTGGTGTGAGGGTAGGGCGACAGAGGTAGTCAGTCAGTCAGTCGTCAGTGGTGACCCAACCATTGACAGTCATCGTCAGTGCAGTCAGTGCAGTCGACAGCCAGTGCCAGTGCGAGCCAGTGCGAGCCAGTGCCAGTGCAGTCAAGTGCGTTTTGGTTTTACAACGTCGAGTGGAATTAGGTTTATTTTGTTTATTTGGCGATATATTCCGTGCCGACTGAAGTCGGGTAGAGTGGTATACCGCAAGGGACGCGTCAAGAGGAGGGAATGTCCTCCGACTCGGATGTAGGCGTTGACGGAACGGACGATGAAGAAATGGAGGACCAAGGCAAGGAAGGGGGTCCATCCAACACCAATCCAATACTATCAATAGAAACCGATAAAACCTTTGAGCCAATCTCTGGACTCAAGCGGAAGCTCAGGACCAGGCCGGGACAGGAATTTCTAGAGTCGAAGGCTATAAAAGTGAACAATAAGTTTGCTAGCTTGTCTAGCCTACAGGATGAAACAGTGACCAGTCAAACGGGGCAACCAAGTGGAGGCATGAAGGAAAGCTCCACCCCACGGCGTATAAAGACCCCTCCGGTGGTCGTAACTAACGCGACATAATACAACAATGTTATAAAGCTCCTAAACAGTGGCATGCAAGACGATTACAAGGTGTCTTGTATTTCACAGGCGATTAAGGTGGTCATCACCTCCTTCAGGGATTACTCCGACCTGTTAAAGCTACTCAAACAAAACACGTTAGAACACTTTACGTATGTACTTCCCAAGGACAAACCCTTCAAGGCTGTTGTCAAGGGCCTTCACGCAAGTATGGCAAGCTCAGACATAAAGGCGGAACTTGAGAACAGGGGATTCACGACGTCCGATGTGAGACAGTTATACTCGAAATCATCTCCACAATCAGGGACACCGATACCCCTACCGATATTTGTCTGCATCTTGGCGAGTATAGAAGGGGTGGGTGAGGTATTTAAGGTACCGGTCATCAATAATTCTGTAGTCAAGATTAAGGAGTATCGTGCTTCACAGAGTACAATTCTTCAGTGCCACCGCTGCCAACATTTTGGACACTCCAAAAACTACTGTTCCCAAAAACCACGCTGCGTCAAGTGTCTAGGAGGTCACCTGACGGTAGAGTACCATAAAAAAGAGAAAAAATGCCAGCACAATGCGTAAGCTGTAAGGGACAGCATGCAGGAAATTACCGCAACTGCCCTATTTATCTACGAGAGCTGGAGAAGAAAAACCAGGTATCAGAAAAGAAAAAAGAGGGGAAAGTAAAGTGGTTAGCCCTGCTGCCCGCGTGGCTGGGAATTGCAAACCCTCAACTGGCCAGCAATCTTCTGCTAGCCAACCAACATCAGCAGGATATGTGTGATTTAATCAACCATCTTACAGTGGGGTCGTCAAGAAGCTTACCAAGAAGGACAAACAAGAAAACAGTTCCACGGAATAATCCTCGGACATGAAGGACCTTCTACAAATTCTCAAGGAAATAAACGTGGTGGGCTTACTCCAACTCATTAGGAAGTACCTCGTACGGCTGAAGAATGCTACAGACAAGACAACAAAAGTAATGCTTCTTCTGGATGCTGCAACTGAATTATTCTGCGATGGCAACTGATCAGGGAAGAGGTGTAGAAGAGTCATTGAACATACTGTTTTGGAACGCTAATGGCATAGCCCAACAAGAACATGAGTTTCAACAACTTCTGGGGACGTATGGAGTCGACGTAGGATTGATCTGTGAGACCCACCTATCGGAACAGAAGAAGATGCGGTCCTACGGATACGAGATGTATCGCAATGATAGGACAGCTGGCCGGGGAAGGGGCACAGCCGTGTTGGAGCGCAGTAACCTTGTACACTATCAAACGACTTTACCGGCTATGGACTATATTGAATCCACTTCAATAGCTATTCCCACAGGGCGGAAACAGACAGTGTTTACCGCTGTCTACAGAAGCCCTGCGGTCCCATTCACCATCGATGACCTAGACAGGCTCTCGTCAAAAAAGGATTTCCTCGTAGTGGGAGATCTTAACTGTAAACATACGAGTTGGAACAGTCGCGTGTCCAATCAGGCAGGTCGGACACTGGCTGGACAAGCAGCAATCAAGAACTACACAGTCCTGGCGACTAACGAGCCGACGTTCTACCCATCCAATTACAGGAATCTTCCCAATGTTCTGGATGTCGTCCTGACGGATCTAGATACGCTTCCGGAAATACTCAAAGCCTTAAACAAACTTGACTCCAACCATCTCCTGGTCTTCGGAAGGATATCCCTGAAGACAAACCCAAGATTGTCGTACCTTAGGAGGAAGATCCCCAGGAGTGCTTGTGTTTCCATCACAGTGTACGATGGCTCGAATTAGCAACTTCACACAAACACTGTAGCTCCCAACATACAAACCTTCACCCTCCAACTTCATTTTCCCTTCACAACCAATTTACACTTTTAGAAATATAGGTTATTATCTGTGACTACAGATTGGTACTTTAGGCATAAAAAAGCCGCCTACCCCCTCTGAAAGTTGCTTCTGACATTCAGAGCGAGTAGTTAAAGGCAAACAAAGGAGCTCTCAGTAATGTCGGCAGGTTGTGTATTGGGGTAAGAAGGAGCTACTGGCAGCCTAGGCTATCCAGTGAGCGTGGCGACTTAGATTTGAGGGGAGAATGACCATATGAAAACGAGAAACTGACAACGCTGGTTCCCAACAGTAACCATACAGTTCCCTCAGCGATGATACCAAGTGTAGTTTGGAAAATTAATACCTAAGGGTATATCTGGTAACTTTTGATATCTATCAGACTCCAGTGAATGTTTCTATGGTGTTTCCACTGGGCAGACTGTATTTCATTGACACTAAACAAAACTCGGATACATTTTGAGCTTTCCGCGACGGATCAGGACTTAATAAAAACCGTCACTGGTGATACGAAGTTTCCAAAATATTTCTGTTTTTTTTAACTATTTGCAGTTTCATCAAACTCAACACAATTTTTGTTTTGTTTCAGTTTTGTTGGACTGATGGAAAAACCTTGGAGCACGGAAAATATAATCAGTGTATGTTTGTGAGTGATATCAACCTTTGTCTGCAGTGTCCTGTACCGTTCCCTCCTGGCTATATACGCCAGAGACATCTATCAAGATTTAGTCAAACAACGTGGACCTTGCGGGAGAGAACAGTATTGTCTCCAAGTGACAGAGGCCCTATTGGGTGATGTGACCTCATCGATGTACCTAGCAACATTCACCGAGGAGGAACTGGACACAAAACAGAGTAAATCACTTTCCAAGCCTCACAAAAACCATAACTTGTATTCATTAGTAGAGGCTGGCCCGGATTTAAGAAGGGGGTGTAGGTAACGCGATAAAAAGACAGTTCTTTTTACAATGTCTTACAGTCAAATTTTTTCTGGTAAAATAAATCAAATATTGCTCCAGTACAAATATAGCGTTTCATTTTCTCCACATGGTGATGTCAACAGCTGTTGAATATCTTTCATGAGCATAGTGGCATTAGATTAGAAACTTTTTAAACTAAGATAAAAGGTTGTCATTAAATTCCAGGACACGCTTGACAGATATTCAACAACTGTTGAGGTCACCAGTGAATAAAATTAAACTTTATGTTTGTAGTTTGATTTATTTTGACAAAAAAAAAGTGTTGCAATAAAAACTGTAAAAACACTTTTCTCTCGTTTCATTTATTCCCTCCAAGAGAGGGTGACGGGGGCTAAGGCCCCCAGGGCCTCCATATCTCCAAACACGCCTCTGAATACAATGTTTCGCAAAATGAGGTGAGCGTAGCCCTGGGGGTACGTGAAGGATTTCAATGGGTAGGCCTATATGACGTGTTCCTGATTTATATTAATTTGTTAAATATGTCATATTTATAAAAAGTCTGATAAACAAATCAAGACTGGAAACTACAAGATTTCATTTACTATTAATAAACCCTATTTTTTCTGTGTCGTGGTTTTGTGTAGTTTACCACCAACAAACAAAAATGTGAATGATGAATATAAACACATGGGCTACAAATAATTGTAATTATGGCACTTTTTGTTTTAGAAAAAGGGTCCAAGTATGATGTAATCTATACCGCTATCGTGATTTGTCTCACATCAACCATCATGCGCTTGTATAGTACTTGTTATTGTTGTTTAAACAGTATTATGCAAACTTGCAAAGCAAATATTAGTGATTAATGGTAAACTCAGAGGGGGGGAAAGCCCATTTGATGGATATATAAACCCTGAGTTTAGGCATATCCTGAGGGAAAGGGGAGGTCTGGAGGGGGTCCGTCTTCTAGTGTCTTGTATAGTATCGCTGCCTGGTCAACGACCAGTCTAGAAGAATATTATGGGTGAGGTAGTCCCTGTATTACACGGGGGAGTTAAGGCCTGGAGACTAAACTTTGTGAGCCCTCACTATAGTTATAATAATCCAACACCTTAGCTCAGTCATTGGAGTGAGCTACTGAGCTAAGCGTCCCGGGTCCGATTCCTGGCATGGTTGAAAAATGTATCATTGGTGAAATGTGTGTTTACCCTTTAACAGTGATGAATTAGTGGCCGGGGGCTGTATGTTGCGACTTTCCTAGTCTTAAGTTATATTAACATGGCATATGAAGCTACAAGTTTAGCAAGTCAGTAGTGGAAAATATATGGCCTGAATAAAAAAAAACTGACTCTGGCCACAGACTGTGAACATTTACAGATGTAATAAAAACTTTATTTATAGTATAGAGACGTAAAATCAATGTTTGAACAGGAAGTGGATTAATGTATGTAAAGACACTTACAGTGACGGGGACTTGTCCCAATTACTCTAACCTAACTTGTTCAACTACATCACACTGAATATCTCATTAAATTGATTTCAAACTTGATCACGAGTGAAATAGCTGAGGAGCTGTGATAAAGATTCCCAACTATGAATAATATTCTATGCATCACGACTCGACACTTATTCATAGTTTATAGGCCATCTAACTATGATATACAAATGTATCTAAACTTTATGGAAAACTAACTGAATACTTTAACTAAAAAAAACTCTCATTATAGGTTATATGACTGTTAATATAAAATATTCCAATAATATTGCTTCTGAATAACTAGATGCATTACCTACAAATGGATATGAGTGTATAAAGTATGGTAATTCAAGTACATTATTTAATAGGCCTGAAGAACTTATTGACTATTTTATACCAAACTCATGTAATCAAATACAAAATTTATATCATGAATAATAACGGGCCTCAAAATGCTTTTTAATATTTGGTGCAAATTTTAATAAGGACAATAATACCATGACAAAAGAAGATAATATCATGAATAAAATTAAAACAAATTTTCATTAATCTAAACACTATTTTGACTACAATCTTGCAAACCTAGAACTTAAAAACTTAGACATAAACCTCTTATACTACAAAATAATTGAAACATATAATAGTGTTATAGCCACATCAGCGGAAAATAACGTTGAAAATTTAATAGTACTGGTAGAAAAAACTCCCCCACTCCCTTGATTTGAAAACAAACTTTTGAATCTAATATCCACTCGAAACAAATCCTAACGAAAAAACAAAGATAATTTAATTTATAAACACAACTTTGTATTACTGATAAAAAGGATAACATCCTTGCATAAATATTTACAAAAATTCATATTAACAAGCAATTTGGTGCAGCAATAGGTGACACGAGGAAAACATGGATAGCTATAAATAATACTATAAGAAAAATAAATAAAACTTCTCAACAGGTTATCAAATAAATTAAAAACCATTATAATGTTGCAATTAATGAACCAACTCATATGGTTTCCTCGTAAATTTTGGCCCAAGTTTGGCAAATAATATAACAACTTTGGTTTCCGTAACAAAAGCAAGTAATAAGGAAAAGAATAAAAGTGAAACGTTGAGTGAATTTAAAATTATGGATAATTCTTAATTGTTTGCTATAGTTAAATCCCTTTTTAAGAATTGTTCAGCCGGAAACGATAATATAAAAGTTAAAACTATAAATATTATAAAGGAAAGTTTAAGTATTGTATTATAACGAATAATTAACTTATCATTCTAGATTCTTTATTTTTCCAGAAAACATGAAGATGATTTTCGAGAAAGTTCAAGACGCCATGGCGAATCAGATCGACAGGTCCAGTTGGATTGATGATCCATCCCGAAGGGCGATCTTGATGAAGTTGAAAAGTCTAAAGGTGACGGAAAGTCCTAGAGCAGTGTTTCTAGATCCTGCCTCTACATTTCTTAGTGACAGGATGCAATGGGTGAGGAATCGTTGCTTACATTAGTACCAGGTTGTATCATGGAATGTTGCCAGCGTCTGAGGTACCAACCGATTAGAACACTAACGTCCTCTCAGAGAAACAAATGGGTGCAAAAAATATCGCCCACAAAATAAAATAGTGACCTACAAACATATTTATTAAAATGGGGTAAAAAAATATCAAATGGGGATCGAACCAAATAGTTATTCTAATGATCTTAAAATTAAAAAGTAAAATGATGAAAAACTACAACAAAGCAATGAAACGTTGGTGTCGCCAGCATCGTTAAAAATGGCATTGACGTAAAAAAAAACGCAGAGATGTCACACAAGTGCTTATTCTTTTAGGGTCAATAACCTCAGGAACAGATTTTCAGGTTTGAATACGTACAAACTATTACGTCATCAGATATAACCACCACTTGGGGCATCACAATACACATTGAATAGAGTGGGACGAGGCATCGTACTAACTACCCAGGGTGAGCAGAGATTGTTGACCAAGCATAGCGAGGTTATGTAACTTGACCATCTGACATTTTGTCTGTCAGGATATTTGTTTAATGATATCTGTCAAATGCTTGGATCAACCTTAAATAAATTTGAGGAAGAACATTCTTTGGACCTAGGCAAAACAATGTGTGTAGTGTACATGGTTTCGAGAGCTAGCTATCAGCAGTGATTTATATCTGTCAAAGGTGTCCTGGTCTTAAATGATAACCTTTTATATTCATTTAAAATGTTAGTCATAATTTCACTATGCTCATGAAAAATATTCAACAACTGTTGATATCAACACGGGAAGAAAATTAAACTCTTATGTTTCTACAGGAGTAATATTTTATTTAATTGGTTAAAACAATGATTTTCTTTTTTTTTTAATCCTGCGAAAACACCTGCCTTTTCTCGCGTCCCCTACACTCTCATCGTGGCGAAACCTCTAACTTTTGAGACTTTAACTATCAATACCCTATTATTGTTGTATTATTTTATAATGTGGACTGTAACATATGTTATGGCTCTATTAAATTTATTTTCTCAGAATGAGTTGAGTGCTCTTGACTATTTCAACAATTCTGTCCATCTCCTGAGGAGATATCGTCAATTTATGTTCGCTATGTACGACAAGAATCCACTACTACCGGAACAGATGTAAGTTGACACCAAGTGCTTATTTAGTTTGTTAGAGTGCTTTTAGTAAAATATTACGTAAGTACCACAAACACAAGCGAGATACAGATTTAAAATGTGAGCAGACTTTTCTAAGTACGTGTTAACCTGCTTCGGTGGTCGCATGGTCTAAGTCGTCACTCGAGTGCTAGTCTAGACTGCCAATGACAGGGAGATCAGGGTTCGAATCCCAGTTTGGTGTATAAAGGGTTTTTTCTTTTTCAAAATGGTTTTACACTCTCCCTTCACGCAAATGCATGTACATTTGCATTGAGTGTTTTTTTCCTAAATAGCTTTCCACTCTCCCTCAACATAATTGTGGGTGCACTTTCTCTAAATTCAACCTTACTCATCCCTTACTCATTAACGTAATTAGCAAACATGCGTACAACCTGAACAGGTAGTAAGACGTGGTGCTAAAAAAAATCTTTATTTTGCTAAGAGTATTTTCTTATAGCTATTCAGATAAGATAGCTCAATACATTATTGATAAACAGCTTTAGGTGAATTGGCTTGAAAGCCTTTGGCACTATTTAAATGCCATCAAAAGGTAAGTTCATAAGTTTATGATAAATCCTATATGTGATCATGGTAAATTAAATGTTAAAAACATCCGGTCACTTATAGTTCAAGTTTTGTTTTCAGTGGCGTGGCATGGAATTGTGTCTGGACAAGTAGAGCTTATTAAAACTGTACCATAAATATATGTTCTCAAAAACTCTCTCCCCTTTTGAATAATCATACAAGGTTTTGTCCAACATACCTAACATAGGCAGGCCCTATGAAAGAAGGATGCATGGGGTACATCGTACCCGGGCCCGGGGGTTTAAAAGGGGCCTGAGAATTTTATGGAATCTCAGAAAATATTTTCATAAATTGAAGAGTAGCATTCACATTTTCAGTACTGTTACAATACTAAATTATTAATATGAAGGTATAATAGTTTTTTTATGTATGTAAAGTATAAATTATATCTAATTTTGTGTCTTATTTATTTTTTCAAATAAAATTAATTATTTTCTTTTTTTGTGACAGGATGTATGGGAAATTGAAGGGTGACCGATAAAATGTATACCCCCTGATAAAATTCCTCTTAGAGACCCTGAACATGGGAGTGTATTTCTGTTGATAACTGGTCAATTAGTGTTCTACTGACTGATACGAACAAATTATTCAACTACCCCTGCTTACCTTGGCAACATTTTACCCCACGCCACTGGTTTATTTGATAATTTTCTTCTACTTTTGTAAGGGGGTCTAGATTCTATGACATTAGTGTATTTGACACTTAAACTCTTTTGTAAAATATATTTGTGTCTTGAACATAGTTTAAACTTTTATTTGCTGATTATTTGGAGTATTAAAAAAAATGCATTTCAGATGGACGTACTTTGCTCTACCATACAGTTCAAATGTAATTACAATCCACGGATCTAATCAAATTGGTAAGTCACAATATTCCTACACAGTGCTTGAAAACACCAACATAATAATAAAATAACAATAATAATAATATAATATCAATATTGTCAGTAAAAATTATGTTTGTATCTTTTAAAAGACTTTTCCTACCTGAATCATATTATATTTTTATAACTGATTGTGTGCTAGGTGTTAACGTAAACTTTTTGTGAATATGTTGGCATTATTTAAGTTATTTTTATTTATTTGAGGTATTTAATGTGCTCTTTCTGAACCGACCGATATATCAGAACATTTGAGAATTTCTATGAGCGAGAGCGAAATGCCTACCAATTTTGGCGGGGAAGTTATTTTCACATACCTTCTAGGGTTCTTTTACCTTCCAAAATAAACAACAGACCAACAGCTTTACTTCCTCATTGGTGTATAGGCCGGTATAATCCGGAAGTGGAAATATGGTAAGGGGTAGCTATGTTAAAGCTATTACGTGGATTATGTGACGTATGACAGTGACGTCACGAGAGAAGTACGTCTACTAATTGAATAACTCGGGTGCAGAAGTGGTTTCCTATGTGTGATCATCTATCACTGTAACCCCTGCATTCCTCTTGACTCTACCATCCTAGTCCCTATCACATAAGCGTAATTATTATACATACATGTATGCGCCCGCTTCGGTGGCCGAATGCTATATCTCGCAATATACTAGAGTGCCGATGACGGGGAGATTGGGGTTCGTATCCCGGTTGGCTATACTGAGGGTGGTTTTTTTCAAAATATGTTTATCCTTTACCCTATTCAAATGCGTGTATAATTTATCTATATTCAGCATTCCTCAACCCTAGCTCACTAACGTTAATTAGTGCATATGCGTATAACGTGAATAGATAGTGAGGCCCAGTGATACAAAAAAAAAGTAACATTAAGAACATGGAGCTCACGAGGTAGAGTATACTGTTCACAAAACCACTTTTAAATACTAATTTTTTTAAATGTTAATAAACAAACCATCGGAATTATAAAATTAGGTCACTGTATGGTCTATATAATCTACTTTAATTTCTATTCGGATTTCAGGTAGAAATATCTCCTGTAGTTATTTTTACTTTGATTGGAAGTTGATATTTTTCTCAGACAGAAAACAAATTTGTTTTATATTAAAAGAGTAATCGTTATATTCACAGATAATTACTGCTGTACACGTTGTTTAAAACGTCACTCTAATAATAGGTGTAAAAATTAAATAAATAGCCACCCAAGGTTCATATCCTAAAATTTCCCTAGATAAATATATATCAAAATTGACCCACACTGTCAAAAGGAACCATTTATAGCACATGGCTTGGCGTACGAATACGTTCAATTATATTTATCAAATTTGCTTGGTATCATTTAAAACATAAAAAAGAGATGTTTTATAAACCTATTCATGAATATTATATGATGAAAAAATACACAAAAGTATTATTTTTTTTCTTTTCAGTAACATTAATTATACCATCATTGGTCCAGTGCTTATCTTTCTATACTCTGGATTCACAGGCCAAGGGCCCAATTTCAAGAAATGTTTGTTCAAACGTGTAATTTTAAGACATAAGGTTGTAAAATTACCAAATATTATTAATCCGTGAGATTACGAGAGAGATAAAAAGGAAGAAAGTTATGTTTGAGTTTGCTAAGTTAAATTAATTAAAACCAAATCCCAGACTTTGAAAACCTAAAAATACTGCACGCCTATATCAAAAATAGGCCCTACTGTTAACTTTTTTTGAACACCATACTAACAATAACATTGCATTCTAAAATCTAAAGTGAATTATAAAACTTTGTAAGCCATGTTTCTATTCAAAATAATAAATTTATTATTAAATGATTATAAACCATCTAGAACTAAGTTTTTTTCATTTTTGTTGCTACGGTCAGTACACAGGTTATTAACGGCTTAATCTGATTGGGTAGAGATGAGGAATGTAGCTAAGAGGAGGTGAACCCGCATTTTCTTTAAGTTAAGATGGGAAAACCAGAGTGATACATCACTTGTTGAAAATCGTTAAAGGTGTATATATTTTTTTTAACGGGAAAACCACCTTCAGTTCACGAAGGTGAGATTCAAACCTTGACCTCCCCATCAATGGTGATCAAACCAACAGTAAGCAACGGCTAGAGCACTGCTGCTGGTAACTAAGCTTTGTAAACAAATATTTACTTTATCGTGACACCTTGGAGAGAAAGTATTGTGATCTTCAAAACATTCTAACTCGAGATTTTGATAAATGTCGACGTTTCATGACCGTGATGTCATCTGTCTGTCTGTCTGTATCTCGGGCTGGAGTCGAAACTATTTATCAGATTCTAGAATCCTGGGTTCTTCTGTTGCCTGACATTCTCCTGTAAATTTCTTCGTTGTTCCTCTGTCTCACACTCACTTCATTTAATGTTCCTATAATAATTATTGTTGTGATATTTCTTTCAAATATTTCTAGGGGGCTGTAGTATTTTTTTCCTATTTGTCAATATTTCCAACCCTTACGTAGCTATTACTACAGTGCTATATAATTTTATTTTGGTGTGGATAGAGATTTATATTTCAGAGCACTTATTAAGTTAACACAGAATCTGTCTACCTTCTTTATTCTCTCTTATGATGTGTTCCATATTCATTCCTGATCGTAAATCAAGCTTCTAGATATTTGAGTTTTTTGCGCTGATTTGCAACTCATTCAATCATCAATATACAATACAATTTTTATAGGAAGGGCCTTTCATAAAATTCAAACGTATTTCGCAGTGAACATTTATAGCATTTTACTATATTATTAGTACTTATAATAATTTATCTATCAAACGTAACAACAATGGATCACATGACTTGACTAGAAACTTTTATAGCGGTCAGATAAGGTTCTTCATAGGAAAATAATAGGAATACTACAGTATTAACCACTGGTTCAGGCGTTATAATCACGTACGGAGGGGTATTATTCACCGCTTGTGTGGGAAAGGTCTTAAGGTGGGGATATAGGGGGTGCGAGAAAAGGCCAGTGTTTTTGCAGTTTTTATATCAAAACTTTTTTTGGTCAAAATAAATCAATTAATTCTTCAGTAGAAACATAGATATTAATTTTCTTCACATGGTGGTATCAACAGTTGTTGAATATCTGTCATGAGCATAGCGATAGATGACAAACTTTTTAAATGAAGAGAAAAAGTTGTCATTAAATTCTAGGACACCCTTAACAGATATTCAACAACTGTTGAGGTCCCCATGTGAATAGAATTAATATCTATGTTTCTACTGAAGAATTAATTGACGTATTTTTATCAAAAAAGTTTTTATATAAAATTTTTAAAAATACTTCCCTAAGCTCTCGTTTTCTGTTTTCTGTTTTCTTAATTTCATGCTCTACTATCCTTAAGGGTGATATTGGATTGTCATATTTATTTTATTACTGAAATAATGGTGCCGGAGATTAGGGTTGGAATCCCTGTTGGGTATACCTAGATTTTTTCCCTCCCTTAAATGGTTTCCGCATCTCATTCCACGCAGATGTGGGTACATTAACTGCAAAATTCTAACTTCCTCACTCTTACTCCATTACCGTAATTAACGTATGGGTGTAACAAGGACTGGTACTAACACATTCTGTAAATAATAGTAATATAAAACCAGATTGTTAGTAATGGCGCTTTCTACCAAGTCTGTCGAGACGGAGTTGGAGGCAGTTTTGGGTGGAATTGGGAGTGGGTAAAAATGTGTATCATTTTAATTTTATACTTTTTTATTCTTTTGGACCAATATTTGTTACTTTTATTGATAAATTTATTAAACTTTAAATTCATAATATCAAAGAAGCTTCCTATAGAGTAATCTGTAATTGAGCATTTTACTATAGTAAGTTTATTATAATTAATTAATATACTTTAGCATTTCATGAAGGAGTTAGAGTTCGACAGTATTACAATAGAGGAATCGGACAGTCGAAGGCTTGTCATACCGACTCCATAGCCCTACTTCTACAATAAATAATAACCTCCCTCCCCATATTGTTGACAATAATAATATATACTCTTTAAGACGTGGGCCATCAACTAGTGCTGAATGCTAATCCTAAGCTATCACCATACAAAGTCGAAAAGTCCCAAACATATTTAACCAAATTAATTAAACAGGTTTATAGTTCAAACAATGGGATCATAGAACTAACTATAAAACTAAAGCTGTGCATTTTAAAATAAACTACAACTAAAGAATTTCCTAACAAACAAAAGAGTTTATGATACATACACGTTATTTAAAAAAATCACATCGACAACAATAACTGCAAGTATTGGCCTGTTTTGTTTCAGTGTTAAACATAGAAAAAAGTAAATAAACATACACTCTATTACACGTATAAATAATACAAATTATAAATATGTAGCCATTATATTTAAATTAAATAAACAAATAATTTGTTTAGACATTTATATGTACAAGTTATACACAGTTAGTTATGATGCCAAATACTACCAAGATACCCATTTGGAACCAAATCATTAGAGTCATTTGTAAAATATTACAAGTTTTTGAAAATTAAGTCATTAGTAAACTAGCCTTCAACCAACTTTTGCCCATAAACCTATCATATCAAACAAATCCTAGATATGCGTTTTAAATAAAATCGTTAGTCATTTACGAAAAATTTTGAATTAAAGAAAAATTACTGAACAATAAATTACCCTTAATTGAAGAACTAGGATAAAAAACATTTTGAGGTTTAACCCTATTATATATAGATATCAAGTTTGAACAAAATCCATCAAACCGGTTTGGATCCGTGGTCAGGGACAGACAGACAGAATTGTAAAATCCACTTTTTTTTGTTTCGTGTTTACATGAAACGTAAAAATTTGCCATTATCTCGAGATTGATATATTTCATGATCTCAATACTTTCTCTTGATGTGATAAACTAAAAAAGGATAGCTAAACTTAATATAATAGGTTTTTATCACCACGTTTCACTACCCGTTTAGATAGGTACTACAGTAATTAAAGTCAATGTGTGAGGGAAGCGGTGACCTGGCGGTCTAGGGGTAAGGTGTCAGACTTCTGTGCTGACGGCCGGGGTTCAATCCTCGGTCCCGGCATAGATTTATCTGATTACCAAATCCTTCCTTCACCTCTGACAATACATCTTGTGAATGTAGGGAATGCCAGGCCTCCACCGTGGTTTGGATTCCACGTTTAACTGTAGGTCCTTAAATTTCATCTCACAATCACCCTACCATTACACATTAGCGTAAGTGCGTATAACCCGAACGGGTAGTAAGACGCGGTGCTAATAATAATAATAATAATTTGAGGGAATAGTGTAACTCCCCCCCCCACCCCCTATTTATGTATTCTTATACTCATAACAGACAGGTTGGTTACAAGAGTGTTTTATCTTTATTCAACAAAATGACAAAAGGACTCTATGAGAGAGTGAGGCATGCCAAGCGTTAGGCACTGTGTCCATACACAATGGCCGAAGAGTAATAATAACCCAACAAAAATGCGGGACGCCTCCCCAAGTTCATAAATGGCCAAACAAACAATTTAAACAACTACGATTAAATTGACCTTCGCACAAATCTGGTAGAACTAACAATAATAATTAAAGATGGCGATAGTAAACCTTAGACTATGGTAATATCAAAAGGATATTAGCTAGTCACCATCGGCGACTCTCAATTTATCAGAGTAATAAACAAAATGTTCTAGATAAAGAATATCTTAACAGTAATAAATTGGCATAATAGAAATATACAATAAAAATAGAAACATTCGTTATAGTTAGGAAAACTAACGTTAAACATTCCAACTAGAGTCAAAAGAATAAGCACGCTGATTCGCAGCCCCTGATTTAACCAACACAGAATAAATCTCCAATTTTTAACAATAACAAATAAACTTCCCATTAATAACACGAGGCGTAATCTTAAAACATAGGATTTGTGAAAATTACAATATAATACAGCCCAATACAACACAGGACCAAAAATGGTGGAGTTCTTAAACGTAAACCCATCCGTAAAGCTGATAAAAGTCTCTCCCTATCAGACAAATGTCCAACCGTGCAACAGTATTACGTTTAGCCATGATATTTAAGCGAAATTCAGGAGACCCGGTATAAATAAATAAAGATTCGATTTATAATACGTTATTTTATTCATACATTTCCTTTTACACAACTTAACTTAACCTAATTCATGTATGTACTCTCATTCAGACCTTGATATCAAACACTGAATAATTATTATAAAACATTAGGCTAATTAATCACACTGTCTCAAAAACTGTTGAGTTTCTAAATCATTGTTAAGCAAGTATTCGTTCACTGGATGCTGTGTTTAACTAAAAATATTAATCATATAGATAAAATTATTCTATCCACAGGTAGTCCTAAAAAGGAAGTTTTCTAATTCAATCTTTTTGTATCTAAAATACTGAGCTAATAATTTACAACTTTCATATTATTATTTTTATTATTATTATTTATCAAGGTACAAAATACCTAAGATAATTTGATTAATAAAAGTATATGTTATAAGCCTATTGTATAGCACAGAAAATACAATATTTTAGTGGAAAAGTACCCGACTCATCCTAGAGGGAGAGTAGAAAACAACATCATTCAATATCGATACTAAAAACTAATTAATATACCTACTGACATTTATCATAGGTACACTAAATAAAATTACGTCATTAACCTCGTAATTCATGTATATACACTCATTCGGACCTTAGATTAACGAAATACAACTTTATCTTTGTATATATATCATTATCTAACATTGAATAATTGATATAAAAGATTTAGGAAAGATAACCTAACCAGGACTCAAACAGAAATTGAAGGTGTACCCACATTTGTGACAACCTATCCCGGTTCTTAGGATAAATATTATTTTTAATATATGTCTTGGATACATGGTGACCTCTCTAGGACATTCATCAATGCCTTTTTAAAAACATAATTTAATAAATGTAAATTATATAACTAACCTTAGATAGAAATGTCCACATTACCATTATTACATACGTTACGGACTAAAATTGAACTTTCGAGGCATCTAATTACTATAATGACAACAATTACCGTTAATTACAAACATACAGTACTGTTCCCACTTCCCTCCGTAGGAACATTTTTGTAAACATAAGTCATTAAAAAAAATTAAACAAACGATGCCCCCTACCCATACACCATGGTCACACATACCGTTTGTCATAAGTATCGTACGTAGAGTGAACTCTCAAGGGTATCTACTTGAGTATGTCACTATAAAATTTAAAAAAAATATTAAAATATATTCGTTGTTTCAAAAATACAGTCAGTATAGTCAGAAAACTATCTAAACTTGTTCACCAAACCAGAAAAAAGAATCGTCACTATATAGATACGATGATTGAACCACATTATGTTTTATTTTTACTATTATTTTTATTATGTCTTAAATAAATGGTGACCTCTCACGAATGTTAATCAATGTCTTGAAATTCATAAAACCACTATTTAATAAATGTACAATAACGTAATTAGTCTTGGATAAAAATGTAAACAGACGATGGTCACCACCCAGACGGCATGGTCACAATACCGTTTGCCAAACGTCCCATTCGACGCCACTTACCATTATTTACACTTTTCAAGTGCCGTTTACCCCCCCNTTACCCCCCCCCCCCCCATTCTTTTCCTTATCATTTCCCTGAATCACCACCTGAACTCCATGGTCACAAGTCTACCACCCACCAAACGATATGGTTACATGTGTACCACCTCCCAAACGTTTTGGTTACATGTGTACCACCTCCCAAACACCACGCTCACAGGTGTACCGTTTGTCATAGACGTAGAGTCTACTCTCAAGGTAATCTACTGGCTCTAGGTACTCCACTTACCTTTAACCATAACGTCACACTCTTATGACGTCACAGAATATAATTGATTCAAACCTGATTTATTCAATTAGTAGACGTTCTTCTCTTGTGACACCCGCCTCGGTGGCGTAGTTGGCTAACGCGCTTGTCGTGTTGAAGCTAGACTGCTGAGGACGGGGAGATCGAGGTTCGAATCTCGGTCGGGTGAACTAGGGTTGGTTTTTCCTAAATGGTTTTCCACTCCCCCTCCACGCAAATGCGGGTTCACTTCCTCTAATTTAACCTTCCTAATCCATTAGAGTAATTAGTACTTAAAGCGTATAGCCTGAACGGGTAGTAAGACGCGGTGCTAAATATATATTCTCTTGTAACGTCACTTTCATACGTAAAACACCTTAAATAGCTACCCCCTCCCATATTTCCACTTCTGGATCAAAAACGCCCCTACACTACTTTCCTCTTCGAAGGAAATTGTGCTACGAATTTTGATTGCTTATGAAAAATCCGTCTACCCTGGTAGGGTTTGAAACCACGAACATCGGCAATCACTTTACCGCAAGACCACTGAGGGCCCAAAAAGGCAATAATTTGTGTATTTAATAACTCTTGTTTTCAAAAGAGCACATAAATTAAGTCACCTATATTAATACAAGTTTAATTGTGCCTGTATGTATGTATTAAAGTTAGGTTTTGTTAGGTTAGTTGTTATAATAATCAACCTGACGTTGCCAGGTCTAAGAACTAGTATTTTATACGATACCATCATATGAGAAATAAAATAAAAAATATCAAAAGTCTCACCTATGTTTTTGTATATTTGTATTAAAGAAAAAATTGATTTAAAAAAAATCACATTTGATTACATTTATGCTATTTTTTTACCAGTTAATAATTAATTCAAAATCGTATAGTTTGGTATAAATGTGAAAATATATTTGGCAGATATTTAGGGATTTTTTTAAATCTATAAAACAATACTTTACAAGACTAGTGTTTCCTAATATTTCGGCACTTGGGTACTCCTGTCAAAGTGATGGCTTTTCCAATGTACCCCTTTCACCACGTTATAAAATAATAAAATTAACCGTTATCATGTAAAATATAAACGGTCGTTTCAAATTTTAAAAATCACACTAAGCCAAAATTCTCCTAAGGTTATTTTTCAGACTTACTATCATAATTAAGACTAATAAATCTCAGGGGTACATCACGTGACCTCTGAAATTCACGTACCCAGAGGGGTACGCATACCACAGTCTAGGAAACGCTGCACTATAACATTATATACGAGGCCCTTAGTTAAACCAATTGATACTTCGTATAGGGATGGTACAAAATACTAATTTAGAAACTAACTAGAGATGCGTGCAATCTTACACAATTAATTTTACAAATGAACAGTTTTAACAACATTGTGTAGCGTGTTTACCTACAGAGATAATAATAATAATAATAATAATAATAATAGATTTTTAGCACCACGTTTTACTAACCGTCCGGGCTATGCGCCTATCTACTATTAATATTATTATTATTATTAGCACCGCGTTTTACTAACCGTTCAGGTTATACGCACTTACGCTAATGTGTAATGGTAGAGTGATTGTGATATGAAATGGAGGACCTACAGTTTAACGTGGAATCCAAACCACGGTGGAGGCCTGGCATTCCCCACATTCACAAGATGTCTTGTCAGAGGTGAAGGAAGGGTTTGGTAATCAGATAAATTTATGCCGGGACCGGGGATTGAACCCCGGCCGCCAGCATAGAAGTCTGACACCTTACCCCTAGACCGCCAGGTCACCCCTGCCTATCTACTAAACACACTAATGTGTTAGGGATTAGGAAGGTTCAATTTAGAGAAAGTGCACCCACATTTGTGTGGAAGGAGAGGGAAACATCATTTAGGAAAACCCTCAATGCATCCAACCGGTATCTAACCCCAATCTCTCCGTATTCAGCAGTCTAATCCAACACGAGGTTAGCGCGTTAGACAACGCAGTAACCAAAGCGGATAATATTTGAATTCTTGGCGCTTGTTGATTGTGAATAGAAGATATATGATACACCTTTTTTTTGTCTGCTCTAACCAAAAACTCATGTTCAACGCAGTTATTCCAGTGGGGACGACAGCCGCGCAACCCAAAGAGAGAATACACCCTAAATACAGGCTGATGGCTAGCCTTGGCACTGCAGTGGCTCTCCTGGTGGCGCATCATTTTGATTTTATAGGTAAGATCGTTTATAATTTACACATACTGGTATCAACAGTTGTTGAATATCTGTCATGATAAGCGGCATTAGATGACATTTTAATTAAGATAGAAATATATTTAATTCCAGGAATCCCTTAACAGATTATACAACAACTGTTGATATCACCGTATGAAGAATATCAAACTCTTAAGTTTCTACTGAAGCAATATTTTATTTATTTTGACCAAATAAGTTTAGCTATCAAAAACTGCGAAAAAACATTGCCCTTTTCTCGCGTACCCTACACCCCACCTTAACCATAATCTAAACTCTAAAGGGTGACCTGGTGGTCTAGGGGTAAGGTGTCAGACTTCTGTGCTGGTGGCTGGGGTTCAATCCTCGGTCCCGGCACAGATTTATCTGATTACCAAACCCTTCCTTCACCTCTGAAAATACATCTTGTGAATGTGAGGAATGCCAGGTCTCCACCGTGGTTCGGATTCCACGTTAAACTGTAGGTCCTTCATTTCATCTCACAATCACCCTACCATTACACATTAGCGTAAGTGCGTATAACCCGAACGGGTAGTAAGACGTGGTGCTAATAATAATCTAAACTCTAAAGTGTATTAAGAAGGTTTCATAATAGTCTAATAGGTGGAAGCACTAGCTCAATTTGAGTTTAAAAAAAATAGACTTCCCCCTTTTGCCCGTGTACCTTCCAATACTACTCTTTCCGTATCTATGTTTGCAGGTGTATGACCTGCTTAAAAAGAATTAAATAAATGCTAAGAATGTTTTTCTGCAGAACGCCGTAAAGATAATCCATACCGCTCTTTCCCCTTACCACATCTAACGCTTACCTATCCTATTCAATTCAATTTATATGGCACAGCTAAGAGATCGATACCTGTTCCGGTGGCCGCATGGTCTGAGGCGTCACTCTCATGTTTGACTAGGCTGCCAATAACAGGGAGGTCGGGGTTTGAATCCTGGTATAGTGTACTAAAGGTGGTTTATCCAAAACTATTTTCCACTCTCCCTCCACGCAAAAGCGGATACCTTCTTCATCCCTAATACATTAGCGTAATTAATACAAACGCGTACAACCTGGACAGTTAGTAAGACCCGCTACTAAAAAAAATGATAGGTATGGTTTACCTTTATGGCTCTTACCACCCAACCGGGCACTTCACATTTAGTTACGCCAGTGGGATAAGAATGAAAAGGTATAATTTATAGGAAATGTGAATCCGTCTTGTTGGCGTAGTTAGCTAACGCACTTGTTTCGTGTTGAGTTAGACTGCTGAGGATGTAGAGGTTGAGGTACGAATCTCACTCGGTTGAGCTGCGGGTTGTTTTCCTAAATGGTTTTCCACTCTCCTTCCACGTAAATGCGGGTTCACTTCCTTTATATTCAACATTCTCATTAGCATAATTATTACTTAAGCGTATAACCCGAACGGGTAGTATGACGCGGTGCAAAAAATAATAATTAAACATACATGGAAAATATTTAGAGAGAGGGAGCGAGGGTGCTTAAGCTAGTCCTAGCTCCCAAAAAAATAAAAACAGAGTTCTCAAGCTCCCTTAAACTCATTATATACCGTCGTTCCCCTCTCTATCTCCTGAAATGTGGATTTACCATCCTCTTTCCGGGAAAACGCTGACGCCTTTCTATAAAGTTCCCTCCCTTCATCCTGTTTCTTCACATGAAACTGGTCCTAGAATGTGTTAGTAATAATAGTAAACAGTTATCTCCTGAAAATGTTATGTTTGTACAGGTATTCACTACGGAGAAGGCGGCCATAAAGAAGGAATCCTGACTGATTATTCCTCCAGTGGATATATGAGCGAGTTTGAAAATTGTGCCAGGAAGATCTCGCACACACTTCCAGAAACAGTTAAACACAGGGTATGTACATTACTAGTAGCTCCGTGATCATCAAGTAGACCTCACTCCCTCCATTCAAAAAATGTTAAGTACAGTAGCCCCATGGCTTCTTTGGTGCTGATTGACAGCTCACAGCTGACTTCTGACAGTCATCATTTAGGTATATACCTAAATTTTGACTGTCAGAAGTGACAGCTGCTAAACACATGTTTTTACAGATCATATGGTTCGGCGTAGGGATACATAATTTGGTCTGGTAACTTTTAAAAGCCGTCAGCTGTGAGCTGTCAGTCAGCACCAAAGAAGCCAAGGGGCTAGTGTACATCGGGTTAAGAATGCCCCATTCTTATATTTACTACAGTGTTAACAATTCTCTTGGGATTTCAAATTTAGATATAGCCCATGATTTATCTTTGGAATTTAAACTGTTATTTTAACTTGGATGATCAAGTCAGACAGAAAGCATATGCATACAATTTCAATATTATATTAAATTCATAGAGAATACACATTTTTCACGCAGTTTAAGAAGTCAGTTTCACAATATATGTCAACATTTAAAAACAATTGTGCTACAGGTAGTCAATGGAATGCTTATAATTTTAAGTTCAAATCACTTGAAAGACTTTATCAAATGGAAAACCTTTTAATCAGCCGCTATATTTAAATGCATAGCCAGATTGAAAAACTATGTAGGCCTACGTTACGTACATAGTTTGGCCCCGGTTCAGATAATATTCTTGCCATATTTAATTGAAATAGGACCAAAACATTTGACAATTACTATGTAGCCATCAAACAGTGTTACAATCAACCGCCATCTTGAAACGCATAGCCAGATCTCATTTAAAGTGGGGTGGAAGGGAATGAGATTTTTTGCAGTTTTTGTAGCAAAACAATTATCTGACTTAAATAGATAGAAAATTTATCCTATACAAATATACAGTTTAATTCTCTTCACACATTGACCTCAACAGTTTTTGAATATCTGTCATCTGAATAGCGGCATTAGACTAGAAACTTTTTAAATGGAGATAAAAAGTTGTCATTAAATTCCAGGACACCCTTGACAGATATTCAACAGCGGGTGAGATCACCATGTGAAGAAAATCAAATTCTAGGTTTCTAGGTAAGTTTTGATCTAAAGACTGTAAACAAAATATATATACTGCCTTGAACTCGGTCTCCCTGCACTCCCACACTAAACAAACATGTCTCTTCGGGCCAGTTTCATAGTCAAATTTAGTACGCCTCAAGTGCGGCGCTACACTAAGTTCATGACGACACCTACCTAAACCAGAATGGAATGGGCCATTCTCGCATAGGAAACTGGCCCATTCCATTCTGGTTTAGGTAGGTGTCGTCTTGTACTTAGTGTAGCGCCGCACTTGAGGCGTACTAAATTTGACTATGAAACTGGCCCTTCATCTGACATTGTGATGGTTTGCTACCAGTTTGACGCGGCTCTCTCTGCCAACCATCACAAAATGGACCTGACCGCCCTGGAACTAGTCCTGGAAGCCTACACGGCGTGGAGAAACGGGTCGGATGAATATGAAGAGAGACTGCCCTGGTTAGACATGGACCATGTCCAGCTCTTCTTTATGTCCTTAGCCCAGGTGAGAGACAAGGTCTTATTTCAAACAAATATTTATAACTTGTATTTTGCACCACGTCATGCATTTTAATTACGCTAGTGGGGCAGGGAATAGTAGGGCAGAATTTTACAAGAAATATAGTCCTTGTTCTTATTCGCTTGGGAAGAGAGCGAAAATCAATTTAGGAAAAAAAAATACCCTCAATACAACCGGCCGGGGTTTGAATCCTGACTTCCTCGTCACTGGCTAACCAAATTAGATGAGCTAGAAATTTAGATATGGGGGGGTCATTATAATAATGGTTTATTATTACTATTATATTATTATTACTATGTCAACTTAGAACCACCCATTAAAGACATCACGACAAAAGTGAATTAATTCGTGAGTGCGTTTGTGCTCTTTTTTAAACATAAAACATTTGATGTAAGCCCTAAGCGTCCTCACCATCTTGTGGAAACAATTTTTTTTTAAGTTGTGGGCTACATTTAAAACAAATAGTAACATTTAAAATCATGTTAATACACAATAAGGTATCTAAACTCATTGATAGGTACATACATAAATTATAAATCTATTGAAAGCTATTTAATTTGAAATAAAAAATAGTGATTTATCTCGGTTTACAGTTCTCGTGCACAAAAACAACCAAATGGGAACTACCCGAATCTTTGCTAAAGGACATGCAATTTCCCTCTTCTATAAGGTAAGGAATTATTAAGCTCATAATATTTTCCACTCCTAATGTAAAGTAGGCTATGTTTTATCGTATCTTAGTAATACGATACACAAGCTTAGTCTTAGATAAATGTCCACCCACAAAATGTTAACGCACTAAGTAACTTGACTTAGATTACATGAGAACCAGTTTGTTTCCATTGTTATATGACCATTGATATTACGCCGGCAAAGATGGAAAACAGAAAATTAAATAATACATGGTAGATGTAAGAATTTGCCCTGTGTTTGAAAATTACCTCAAATAAAGCAATAAAGCAAAAATGGAATGCTCTGGAGTCTGGAGAAACATTAAGTGCATAGTTGTACCTAAAAGGAATAAACTTTGAGATCATGTAGAGCAGTCGTTCAATTTACACATAATCAAATATGTGACTCATTTTCAACTTTTTTTTAAGCATTTATCTTAGATTAATATCAAAATTGGTATGTCACATAAGTATAGAAATTGTATATACCTTTTATGATAAATTATGGAAGCAAAATATTATTAGTTTTTAAAATAGGAAAATAAACTTAAGATCAACTTGTTTGATTTTACAATTCAATGGTCCTTATTTTAAAATAAAATTTGTGTATGTATTAGAAAACAATATGCTTGGGAAGAGATTGGGTCCAAAAAGGGATGAGGCTACTGAGGAGAGGAGGATGTTACATAATGATGATATACAAACCCTGTACTCGTCACAAGACATTGTTAAGATAGTCAAGTCTTGTAGATTACGGTGTGCAGGACGTGCAGTGTGAATGGGGGCCTCTAGAACCTTGTTCAGAGTATTTATTGACTGACAACCCTATTGGTAAAATACTATTGGGAAAACATAAAAACAGATGGAAGGATAACATAAGAATGGACCTGAAATAAATAGAATATAATGAGGTGGACTGGATAGAACTGGTTCAAGATAGGGATAGGGTGTAATGAGGTGGACTGGATAGAACTAGCTCAAGCTAGGGATAAGGTGTAATGAGGTGGACTGATTAGAATTAGCCCAGGATAGGTATAGGGTGTAATGAGGTGGACTTGATAGAACTAGCCCAGGATAGGGATAGGGTGTAATGAGGTGGACTGATTATAACCAGATCAGGATAGGTATAGGGTGTAATGAGGTGGACTGATTATAACTAGCTCAGGAAAGGGATAGGGTGTAATGAGTTGGACTGGATAGCTAACTCAATATAGGAATAGGTGGCGTAATTTGCTGAGTGTGGCATTATACTCTTGAATTCCTAATCCCAAAGAGTAAGTCAAATTTAGCCTCTTTTGTTATTTAACGAATGTGCAGCCCTATCATGGCTCATTCAATCTCATTTATTTTATGATATTGACTGGCATTATACTAATATAGATTTTGTTTAAATGTATACTTTTGTAACAACGGCCGTTTTTCTTTTGTTTAATCCTTGTAAAAATAAAATCCCTTCTTGCTTATGGTTTTCTAGGCTTAACAATCTATTCGCTAAATCAGAAGATTTCATCTACGCGTTTTCGTGCAAGAATGGAACAAACATGAACCGCGAAGAGGAAGAATGCCTTATATCCTACACTGAATCATGATGCTGGAGTTTACAAACTAATTTACTTGAGAATATTAATATATATTGCAATAGTTATACAGCAGTTACCTTTGAACTGATTTGAGTTAACACAAAAGAATAATAACTAATTATATTAATAACAAATGTGTATATTTGTTAGATAAATTACACAATGCAAACAACATTGGCCTAACTTAATCATTATTAAACTTCATATATTAACTTTAGTGTCAAATAAATTCTTCAAAAATGTAAAATATAAATTTTTATTTACGTTTTTCTCACTTTCACAACTTGATTAAAAAAGTATTATCATTGGCTGGAGCCATTTGAATTAACTCAATAATTGAAAACTAGAAGACACTTCAGGCATTGCTCTAGGTAATCATGCAATGAATTACGTGGCTACGCCTGGCAATGCTATTCTTTGCTTTAAACAGATGGACAGAAAATCTCTTAATTTTATTTATTCCTACCCAGTTTTTAATAAATGTATATCCAAATTTGTAAATTCCTGTTTCGAACTTCACATGTTTATACACAGGGGCTACTGATTTTTAAATTTCAGACCTTTGTTTGAGGTAGATATCACGCAATGCTCATCACAGACAAACACTCTCTTCATTTTATTAATATGGAAAAAGAATAATTTCAAAAACAACTCTTTTTTTAATTTGTTAAAAATAATCGTGTAAATAAAGTATCACCCACTTTGGAGGCTGCATGTTCTAACGCACTATTCTCACAGTTGATTAGACTGCCGATGAAGGGAAGATGGAGGTTCGAATCTCGTTCTGGTGTGCTGAGGGTGGTTATTTTAAAATACAATTTTACCCCCTCCCTTCACGCAAATGTTGATACACTTCCTCTAAATATAACCTTCCTAATCCTTCAAACCATTTAGCATAGTTAGTAAGGCACGGTGATATAAACAAGAAAAGTATCTCCCATCTAATCTAGAAATTAATGTTATTATCACCACGGATACTTTTTAATAGCAAATGAGTTTGGGACTTACTTTAAAATCCATTAATAATTTCATCCTGCCGGTTACGCCTTGTTCTGTTATTGAAACTGGTCCATCCTTGTATCCTTGACACATTACACCAGGAGATGTATTTTGATAATACAAAATTCATCTCATGAATAATTTGTTTCTATTTAAGTTTCAAGCTGTATTGTCAAAGGCTGTGCCAACATTCTCAGATCCATGCCAACGTATAGGTTCAACCTTAGCCTGTCAGGTGAAACTTTTCCCTTAGCATGGAAACAGTCTGTTGGCATATCTAAGACTTTTTTTAAAAGGGGCAAAATTAAAATGTTTACCACTATATATATTGATTACTTTTCTAAGGTACTCGAGAAAATAATACATGGGCATTCTTTTCCCCATTAAAAAATATATAATTTCTGATAGCTGGCTTTGTAAAAAAAAAAATAGATCTACTGTCACGAATTTTAGAGTTTCTGAGGTATGTTGCCCCTCAAGTATCTTCTCAAGGTCATGTAGATGCAATTTATTTTGATTAAAGTAAATATTTTGATTTATGTCAGCATAGTATTACTCGTGCAACATTTTGTAATCTTGGCCTATCTCACACTTGTGTTAATTGGTTTCGGGGCTATTTGAAGGATAGATCATTTGCCGTTAATATAAATTCACAAACTTCAAATGCATATCTAGGCTCTTTGTGGTACACAACAGGTTTCCAATTTAGGACCATTCCTCTTTCGTGTGTTTATTGATTTTAATGGTAAATATTCAGCCACTTGATATTTTCGGATAGATTCAAACTATTTTAAACTATCAAATCAATATTTTATTGACTATATTTGCAAAATAGCATTAATGATATTGTATATTGGTCTACTGAAAATGGAAGACAATCGAAGAAAAAATTATATATTTAAGGTGGGGTGCTAGTGAGCGTGAGCTTAGTGCATTAATTTTGCAGTTTTTATAGAATGAAAAATGTTTGGCCAAAATAAATCAAATATTTCTTCTGTATAAATATAGAGTATAGTTTTCTGAACATGCCAATCTCAACAGTTGTTGAATATTTGTCATGAGTATAGGAGCATTTGGTGCCAAACTTTTTAAATAAAAGTAAAATGTTGTCATTAAATTCCAGGACACCTTTGACATATATTCAAGAAATACTGAGATTAGCATGTGCAGAAAACTATACTCTGTTTCTAAGGAATAAGTATTTGATTTATTTTGGCCAAAAAATATTTATGCTATAAAAACTTCAAAAATACTGCCCTAAGCTCACACTCACTAGCACCCCACCTTAAATAGGAAAATTATTCTTATATTTTGCACTTATAAACTCTTTAATGATAACGATCTACATGTTTTCCTGGACACCAAACTTTACTTTCCCTTTCATGTTAATCATATAATATATCAATTATTTAAATTACTTGAACTTATTAAATGTATTACCTTCTCGTTTAATAAATTTAATTGTATTATAATCAAGCTTGAATATGCTAGTGTTACTTGTAGTTACATTACCTTGAAATGACTCTCATATATTGGAAAAAGTTCAACGTAAATGTGTGATTACTTGCTATTATAAATTATTTTTAATCGTATTTGTTATGATTATGCATGACAGAATTCAAAAGCTCTCACAAGGTCAGCTCCATGGGCCATTGTATCCATAGCGCAAATTCTAGATTTGTCTAATTCGACTTTCATTACAAAGGAATAACTTGGAGAGCTATTTAAGGAACTCCCTTATCATTAATTTACTCAGTACAGATTTTACCTCGAATAATTAAACCTACATTATTCTGCGTACTTTTGTTTTGTTTTTTAATTATATCATTGATGATTTATTTTTACTGTTAGAACTCTTTAGTAATTAAATATTTTATTTTATATTTTAAAATCTATTTTTCGGTGTGTATAATAAAACTAAGCTATGATTGTTTATTTTATTTTCTTACGTACCTATACTTAAATTACTTGTGTACTTTTCAGTGCTGGTCTGTTATAGGTCTTGTAACTGTTGGCCAGTTATATAATAAAGAAAAATTTAGTTTAAATTGAAATTAGAATGCTAACTAATTATAATGGAAAACATTTTAAATTATTTTGTATTACAATAATGAAACAAGATAAATATTTTAAGTTAAAGTGAACTTATAAATATTCTTCATTCTAGTAACTTTCATGTAAGTTTCCAAATATTAATACTCAAATATAGCGTTAGTGTTAGTTATAGAAGTATTAATGTTATCTAATGTGAATCAAAATATTTATTGTTACTGAATTTGGTAATGATTTGCGTGTTGATATGGGATTAATTCTAGTTGTACCAATCATAATTCGCGCGTGCGTCGTGTTCTGACTTGAATGATTTAATTTTCCTAACTTTTTTTGTATTTTCATCTGAATCGTTGTCTTTTTCCTTTTTAACTACCTCAACCTGGAATTTTGGTTGATCTATTTCATGAACTGATTTTAGTTTGTGTGATGTTTTATTTGGTTTACGACGATCTGAGCAGCGCCTTTTGCAGGTGCCGTGATACACAGAAGAGTGTCTCGCGAGTGGTAGAGAGGGATTGACGCTTGGACTCTTTCGCCTTTTCCCGCGTCCTCGCTCAGCGCCCTTGCGACTTAGGCGCGAGTCCTCGGACGTCTCGGAACGGTCAGTGCAGGTGTGCGATCCTTTAAGGCAAGGCATTGAATATGTGGCGCTGGATGAGTCACTCTTGTTGGTATCATCCTCATCATAGTCGGTCGGATCAGCTTCGGGCTTATCCGGTTCTGTTCGAACGTGGTACACATCGTTTGAAACTTTCTCTACCACCCCACTACGTAGTCCGAAATGGAGAGCCAGGTTTACAAACTGCTCGGCTCGGCGTCTCCCTTCAGCAAATCCAGCCTTGAGCAATTCCTTCAGGGATTAAAAACAAATAAATAATTAAAGACATTATTTAAAAACTTTGTACATTTCTTATTTTTAACAGGAGTATTAAAGCCTATGATCCCATTTATAGATAGTGAACTCTAAATAACTCGTAGCCCGCTTCGGTGGCCGCGTGGTCCTAGGCATTACCCTCGCAATTGACTAGACTGCCCAAGACGGGATGCGATCCCAGTTGGGTGCACCGATGGTGGATTTTCCCTCAATGGTTTTCCCCTCTCCTCCACGCAAATGCAGAGAGCTTACACTTCAAATAAATTCAAACTTCTTTATCCCTAAAACATTAGGCTAATTATTAAACAGGCATATAAACTGAAAGGTTAATAAAACGTGGTTCTAAAAGTAAAGTTAACACTACCGGGTATTATTTTTCTACAACTGTCATTAGCTTATATATATATA
>CABEEJ010004782.1:38288-58869 GCA_901482245.1 Timema douglasi | reverse complement strand
CGTGTCTTTGTTATATCCAAGGTGATTGATTTCGGTAGTTATTAGACAAAAGTAAATCAGTGGTGTATTCTCTTTTAATGGCTGATAAAATGATTAACGGTACGATGAAGCGGTAAAAACTGGTTTGCTTGTATTTTAACAGTAATAATTTAACAATATGGTTTTAGTGTATTCATATTGTTTATAGCCTCTAAATATGTGTGTAGATAGCTTCAAATTTAGTGAGCAAACTTTTAATGCATAGATTACAAAGTTACCATGAGCATCTTAAATTATAATATAAAGTAAACTTAAATATTAACTTAGGAGAACTTAGGATTATTTCTAGAACATAGAAATTTGTGTATATATTTAAAAATCATTTTTCTTGTATGAAGGATCTAAAATATTATTATTTTTTGTAACTAGAGCTAATGCTTAAAATCAAACATTAAATTTGAAACAATATAACTCTTGAGTAATAATTATTAATATAACACATGAAATAACTCCTGAATAATACGAGTTGAGTGGTAATTATTATATAACGCTTAAGAATTGTAAGAGATAAAAAAATGCACATTCACACGAGATTATTTCTTGGTGCAACAAAGAGTTTTAAGAATAATTTTAACACTGACCTAGCAAGAAGACAAAAAAAGAATGTTATTTCCACAGCGCTTGAACAATATTAGCCGGCCCACGGGGACTAAAATGTGTGAGCGATCTGTTTATTAAATGATGATTATAGTAAAATTTAATTAATCTCTGGAGGACCAGTTTTAGTAGCACTAAAACCGAGGCGGGATTCGAACATTGGTATATAAAAATAAATTTTGTGGAGCCACTCTTTGGGTTTTGAGTTATGTCTTCAACTGGAGATACACAGATGAATCTTAGAATGATGGTCTTGAATTCGAGTATGGTCTTAATAATAATAATAATAATAATAATAATTTGTTTTAATCATTTATTCGAGCGAAAGAGAGCGAGAACATTTCACCGGGATGTGATAGAGCTTAGTTTTCAACTCCCACTATTTTTATAGTAACAAAAGCAAGATAAAACAAGGTAGTATTTAGAAATGTGAACGAGGGTAGGGAATTCCAAGAAATCCTCAGCCCAGTGGTAAAAATAAGAAGGGCAAAATAACGAGAGAAATAACCAGCAAATTGTGCCTAGGAACGAAGAGTATTTTTAAGTGAAAATTGCAAATAATGAAATATTCAATCAACACGTTGCATGGTTCAACTATGGCGTAGCCTATAGGATATAACATGAGCGTAGTGAAGGGAGGATTATGAGGTACAAACCCCCCCACATGTATCTAAAAATTTCTGAGGTTTTTAATATTGATATAAACAGAGTGTTTAATGAAGTGAGTTTGTGAAACTATTTATCTTAATTTTATTCTGCAATCCGATCTTCAGCGATAGTAATTTACCATTAAAAATATCTCATTTTCAAACATGTATCGTTGGAAGACCACTTCAAATTGATTCTAGAAACACTAATTCTAGGATTTAAAAAAATCAGGCAAGGAGCCGTCTATATAGGTTTCTGGGCATCCAAATTACAAAAAATTTTGGAGGAGGACCACTTTAAATAGCTTCTAGAGAATCTAATAGTATGTGAACAAGTATGGTTTATCAACACCTAAAATAGCTTTTAGAAACACCATCTTTTAAAAAAAAAAAAAATCTGAAATAAGGCTATACTCTAAATCACCTATAGGATTATCCAAATTACTAAAAAATCGGAGGTAAATTTCATTTAAAATAGTCTAATTTTTAAAAACTACCCACTTTAGGACCATTAAAAAAAATCAAAAGAATTCCAAGGTAATACTGCCCCCGTGCAGAGTAAACTGAGTATGCAATAAAAAGAGGGTAAACCTGTAAAATTAAAGTAATTATTGTGTGTGACATTAAAAGTCAAGGAAAGGTCTTAAAAATTAGAAAATGTAACAGAAATTTTCAATTCCTTTTCAATAATACGTGAAATTTGAAGTAGATAGGATGGCCAAGTGTAAACTATGTTTTGTATTCCCAATTAATGGGATATCCTGACTATCTTTGTGCCAAGAATTTATTTTATACAAAACAATGAAAATTATGATATTTTGTATGTATAGCTTTTATTACAAAATACTGAGGAAGTACATCCTTTGGTCTGGAAAACCCGAGAAAGTAAAGGAGTTTTAAAGTATAGGCTTTATCAGCGCTGTTTGAATGTGTGTAAAAAAATAAATTGTATTATCAAAAATCCCATGGGTTTTAAATTATAATCAGCCGTTACTCTTGATACTTTATTTCAAAGTGAAAGGACATTAGAATATACGGCCAATTTTAAAAATCGTGTGAACCATAGAAAGGGGGTATGGAGGGATAATGTACATGAGGGGCATTGTATGATGTTTTTAAAACATTATCATATCTTATTCCAAAGTCATACAAAGTGTTAGGGATTAAATGATATATCCGTTCCCTAAGCTCTTTATTTTGACCAATATCTGTCGAGAGACTCGGTAAATTTAAAATGTGATGACAAAATAGACTTGTAATGGGTTGTTTTACGTACCACTGATAACTGACTTGTAATGGCGACTGTTAATAGCTGTGTCTTTACTTTAAGCTTTCAAATGAAAATTCTATCTATATTTGAGAGATTTTTCCTTGATTAAATACAAGAAGACATTTTGATATGTAAATACTTTCCTCCCAGATGTTTTACGCCCTCCACTTCCAGTATCCTTAATGTTAAATAATTTGTGGATGGCTCTGGCAGACAGTAAGACCCGTGACATACACAAAAAAGTAATAAACTATATTTCTTTGGTTGTGCGCACTAAACTCTAAACACGATTAAAGAAACTCAAAATAGCTTCTAGACGCATACATTTTATTTTTAATTTGCCACGAAAGAACCACTCTAAAAATTTTATGACAGCTATTTTTTTTTTAAATTGTCAGATGAAGGAAGGCCACTTTAAATAGAGTCTAGAGAAATTAAATTTTCAAAAGATTTCCAAGTGAGGAACCCTTTAAATAGCTTCCAAGAGATGGCAAATTAAAAAAAAAAATCTTTTAGGTGATAACCACTCCAAACTACTTCTAGAGGAGTATAATGTTAGTAAATTTTTCCAGGTAAGGACCTCTCTATAAAGCTTCTAAGGGCATCCAAATTTCTGAAAATCTCTGGAAGAATGCTACCAATCACACCTTTGGCGTGGGAATCAAGACGTTCAAACCCCCCTCTTTTTTTTTTTTTGCTAAACATCCATACTAAATAAATAAGGTTTGGCCACTACTGGATATTATCATTACCAATAAAAATATATAAAAGGCCTGCCTATCATTTTGAATTGCTGAGCGAAGAAAGGCAGAACATTTTCTTTACCCAAGTTCCTACTATGTTGTTACTATACAAAATGACAAAGAAAGACCTACAGAAATATCCTGCCCGCAAAAAATAAACCTCCTTCACAGAAGCTTCAAAAGTCATCCAAGGTCTAAAATTTTACCCGGTCAGGACCTTCGGACCTCGTCTAAGCTGAACCCCCCACTTTCAGAGAGCTTCTGGAGCCCCTGTACATAACAGTCATAATTTTGTTGATACAATTGCAACATCTTATAAACAATATAGTAAACATTTGATAAAAATAAATTAAATTAATATAATATAGTACTGAAGATGTGTTAAATTTATAAGTTACATTTTAAAACTATATTTTTTGACAGAATATTCGAAAGTTAATACCATTACTGATTACACACATCAAAAGTTACCCTAGAACTACAAATTGGAAAAAAAAAAGTACGGAAATAAGAGCTTCTATAATACATGCAAGGTCGTAGCCATGTCGGAGGAAAGAAACGGGATTGGAGAGTTCAACTTCTCCTAACCAAAATTTGATAGCATTAAATAAATACTGCTTCATTTATTGTTAATAGATTTTAACAGAGTCATAGAAATTTGAATTTCTGTCAAATTTAGTAGACCTTATACACAAATGAAAATTGTATTATCAGAGCTAATTTATAAATAGAAAATTTCATCAAAATAATTCTGGTATCAAAATATATTAATTTCTTTATAAAAAATGTAATAAATATTATTTATTCTTTATTCGTGAATTACATAAAGCATAAAGATAACCTCATACATTAATTACAACTTAATAGAATCTGCTATTTTCCTCCAGAATTCGGGAATAAAACAATAAGATACTGTACCCGACTTAGGGAGTATAATATTGAGCTATGGAAGTCGGGATAAAATATATATATATTTATTTATAAATCTAAGATAGGTAAGCAAATACCATGTAGCGAGGGGGGAAGGTGGAATGAATTGAGGTAGGTTTCGGAGTTTGGGAGGCTGTGAATAGTTTCATCTTCTTCCACCGTGATGGCAGCACCATGCAGAAATTATCTTTTGAGATACCTAGATGCTGAAATAAGTCACTTACATCGGTGTCTAGGGAGTCTTGCCCCCAAGTCTCCCTGTAAATTAAACTTAGCAGCCCACCAAGAATATTTATCACACAGTTATTCTTCAAAATAAGTGAATTAAAACATAAACGACATTTACTGAGTCTTAACTATGAATGCTTTGTTTACGTTAATAATACTTCTTAGATAATTAAAAACCAAAGACTTAAAACAAATATGAGCAAAACATAAACATCACTAAAACCAGAAAAGCTAGACTTCACAGCCCTCTTGATCAACTACAATTGCTACATTCAATAGTTACATGCCCCTCAAACCTATCTCAATTCCTAACCGCCTTATCCCCCCATGCCCACCCCGCTACAATCACACTCGCACACACACTCCCCAAAATTCGAATCTGTTTATGCCATGATTGTATGCCCCATCCCCAAAAAGTAATTTTCTGGGTGTAAACTGTTGCGTGTCTCTACCTAATATTACATATACGTTTCTTGTATCTGCTTACTAAAACCGATTCCCCTTTTAGTGGTCATTTGAACTAGTTAACTAAACTGGCCACATGCCCACCACAAACTTATTTTAAGATCTTAGAAAATTTTAAACATCATTGTAAGCCCAAGAATTACTATAAGTAAGATCAACATTCTTGAACAACTGCTGTTTAATTCATAAAGAAGAGGTGGAGAGCAAAATAATATAACGTTTGGAGGCAAAACGGGTATGGAGTAAATTAATTTAGTTGTACTGTACATATTTGAAAAATATCGTATGTGAACTTAGAAATAATTGGGCAAGATATTTAGACATCTACATAACTTCATAGATTAATTTTATATATTTTTTATATCTATTTATATAGATAATTATTATTCTAAGGTATATATAATATTTAATAGCAATAGTGAATCAACATCTTCAAGTCATTTTAATTTGTAAATTATTACTTTTAGCACTTAAATTATACAATATTTTCACCGCGACAACAAATAATAGCACTAAGTTAGTTTTGTATTTAAATCAAGGTTTAGTGACGAATTTTTTAACAACCATTTTAGTCAGTATTTATGACACCATTCTTTTATCTATTAATGTATGCATACCACTAAACTTTCATGACTATATACTTTCTTCTTTTTCATCTAGTACGAAAACAAAACAATACAATAAATCATCTAACTAAACTTGAAATGAATATGAAGACACCTGCCGTACTGTTGATGGCTTATATTATTAGTTGCTATACGTCATCTGTGACTGCAAGATCACTTGACAAAGAAAACATAAGAAATTTTACTTCCCTAAATCCATTATTAAATTCTGAGCCTTCAAATGTGGGCGTATATTCAAGACGGACGGAAGAAGAGGTTTGTTGATTAATGAAACTATTACGATTTTAGTAGCCTAATTTTAGAGAATATTACCCGCCTCGGTGGCGTAGTTGGCTAACGCGCTAGTAGTGTTGATCTCAACTGCTGAGGACGGGGAGATCGAGGTTCAAATCTCGGTCGGGTGAACTGGGGGAGGCTTTTCCTAAATGGTTTTCCACTCTACCTCCACGCAAATGTGGGCTCACTTCCTCTAATTCACCCTTCCCAATTCCTATTCCATTAGCGTAATTAGTACTTTAAGTGTATAACCCAAACGGGTAGTAAGACGCGGTTCTAAATATTATTATTATTTAGAGAATATTCAATAATGTCTTGATGTGGGTGTTTTTTATATACTTGAATGCTTCAATCCACAGCTTAGTTTAATTAATTAAAAGTCTTTTCAGTTAATTCGATTAAATAATTAAAGAAGGATGTTTGCTTTTTAATTTTTTTAAATTTTTTTTTGAGCTTCCAATAGCAGTATTAATACTGAAATAGTTAATTTTAAAACATTTCCTTTATCTAACACTAGACAAAGAGTGTTGTTTATTTTTAGAAAATGATGTATTTATTTCTTGAGATTGTTATTTCTACATACGTTCATTTGGTAAAATCACATATAAGTCATTTACTATGTTAAACTTTCGCGATGCTAAATATGTCATTTAATTTGTTTCCACAAGTAGGTTCACAATGTGCCCACCCAGGAAGTTAAATTACAAAACAAGTATTTTAAACAATGCTGCCCGTTATTATTTTTTATAAATGTTGTAAGCAAATCGTTATACTCAATCTGATATTTGGAAATTTTCATCATTCGGGTAAATCTAGCATTTGAGGTTGGTGTACCAATTTTTTTCCCTTTACTCGACACCAATATTAACGCCCAAAAGTTGTTGAATTTGCGCATTATATAATAACATAATATGTGAACAGTGGTTTTTGCATTTAAAAAGGAACAGATAAACAGGCTTTAGTACACGAATTTGTCATAAATAATATGAACGTGACTTTAGCAATCGTTTTAAATAGGGATCTCTTAATATTATTTTGCCCACTAAATATTTTCAAACTGTAGTTATTATTTCACTCGCTATTTTATTATATACCAAGTTTAGGTGTTGTATTAATAATTTTCTTGAATATTTATAAAGCGTATGAACCAAATGGGAAGTAAGACGTGGTGTTTAAAATATTATTTATCATGGTTTTTAATGTAGTACAAGTTAATGTTTTCATTCGTGTCCCAAAATGGTGGCATCTCATTTGCCATTGTTGGCGCTGCTTAAAACTTGTATCGTGAAAGAATAGCCTATTTCCAATACATTCTATAACCTCCTTGTCACCCACTTTATATCTTCTAGCAATTGGGCTTTCGGAGCCCCTTACATCCCTAAAATGAATTGGGGAGTTCCGAAAAGCTTTTGTTTGAGTAGGTTCTTACCTAATGATGCTTACCTCATTTTAGTTGAAAATTTTGAATAATTTTTCAAATTAAATTTTGATTATAAATATATGAAGCCAATATTTGTTGGACATAACATTTATTTTTTCTGAAATTTCTTTTTAGTGAGAATGGCTTTGTTAACATTTTTTTTAGCAAATCTCTTTTAATATATTTTGGCTTTAATTGAAGACAGCTGGATTTGCATTCGCATGTCTTGTTATTTATTCAATCTGTTGCAAGATTTTGTTTTAATCGAAGTGTGTAGCGAATATCCAGTCCCACAAAGTCTCGAGGAGCACAAGTTGAGACACGCCGTAAGATATAACCTCCTTGGCGCCCATTTTACAATAATTTGTTAGTTTGATCCATACAAGTTAATGGTACCTGCATCATTGATCGTTATGCAAACAGCCCTTTAGGTTTTTTATTCAAGACTAATCTCCGAAAATCATATCAGTTTATTTTAAGAAATATCCCATTTTTCAAAAAATGATTAATACAATAATTTTTTTTAAGTAAGTTTATCCAATTAATTACGTACTATTTTTATTGTTGTTTGCTGGTAGAGTTGGCGTGGTAGTCAACTCTTGTGACCGATTCGAGAGTCTTGAGTTGAATTACCACTAAGATGCATTTATCCAGTCGAGGTTTTCAATTCTTTCTCAAAGCGAAATATAGTCGATTTAATTAAAATTTACTCTCCTCACCTTATGTTCTTATGTTGGATAATTGTATATGCAGTACGATGCGAAATGTCTAGTAATCATTTTTCATCTCAGTAAAGAATGAGTGACCCACAGAAAAGAAATAATCGAATGGTTAATATCCAATTTGCTTGACTGAACAGTGGCAAGGCAAAGTACCTTATCTCCACGCTCAGCTCATTTTACAACCTACATACGATAGTGAGATCAACTATGTCAATAAATTATTCGAGGAATATTCAGCGACGCAGGAACATATCCACCCAAATCATGATTGGTTCCTAAATTATACAATTAACATCTTTTAACTTAAAGGTGAAGTATTTTATGTAATAAGTTTTATGTTTGTGTACACTTTTTAGAATGTTTAAAAACGTTTGTGAATTTTTTAAAAACAGTTTAAATAGTATTTTAACTAGGAGAACATGCACGCCTCTTATGTTCATTAATACATCTTTTAGATTCTAAGCACACTTAAAAAATAATTTAAAATATAACATTTCGTTGCCAAAAATGATATCCATTTCCATCAAAACTTGTGCCCCCTTAAAACCAAATCGTTTCTGCACCACTGTGAATATTGTTTAAATATAAATTATTATCTTGGAGGATGTCTCATTATTGTATCCTCCCTCTCGCTATCTTGATTTCAGGTTTTTGAAGACGCCAGTAGAGCTTTGAAAAGCCCTCTAAGTCCCACTCAAAAGCTGTATCTTCAGTTTCTGAATAGTATCGATCTATCCCAAAGCCTGCAGCACGCGGCAGATGCCGAAGAGTCGTTAGAGAGACAGCAACACAGCGTCAATGGGGCCTTAAAAACGCTTCAACAACTTGAAAAGTTGACCTAAGAGTCTACACACTCCTAATGGTTCACTTCTTAATAACAATAAAAACTACAATACATTGATATTATAATTTTGTTAGATCACAACAACTCGCTTGTTATTCATTTAAATATTTAGTTTAAAAAAAATTGGCACCGATCCCGTGTTCGATTCCCGTGACAAGGTGTCATTTTAAAAAAAAACCTATTTAAACAATGCAAATTGCTTTATCTTGTGTCGAAAAGTAAATGCTTAGATATTCTTTTAAAGTATTAAATTTACATTTACTGATGTTTAAATTTGTTTATAAAAACTATAAATTATGTGTTTAACCATAGGATAATAAATATGATGTCTTCTATCATCGTAGAATTTGTTAGATTAATAATGTCTTCCTCTTGTTAAAATAATCTCCCCAACCTATTGGGCGAAACAAAATATAATGTAATGTTCTTCAATGTGTTCCAATAAAATACATTCACTGATTTGTTGAGTATTATTATTATTATTATTATTATTATTATTATTATTATTATTATGTGGTTTTGTAATCTAGGACTTTTTAATAACACTCCATTCTAAATACATATATAAGCTTTAGAAATATGTAAAAGAATATACGTAAGAGGTGGGGTACGAGTATTTCATCCTGACAACAGAAATAAATTCAGAGAAAAGTCAATATTTACACATAGTACCCAGGTAGAAATAAAGTGGCACTGCGGGAAGATATAGTGTTTCTAAAACAGTTTATAACTTAATATAGAATAGTAAAATGTATTGTTACTTCATTGTGAGGTAAAGTTTCCTCTATATACTTACTATATGTTGCTAAAGTAGAATTTAGCAAAGAATCACGGACGTGTTTGACTTTCTCAGTTCATTAGTCAAAGTTTCGGTAATGGAACACCACCAAATAAAAGTTAAGCGCACGTGTAGACTACAGGGGCCCCGGGGTAAAGGGGGCTGGATCGGGTGTGGGTTGAAAGTTATGCAGGAAAAACATTATTTTCAAGCAGTTCCATTTTTGACACTATAAATACAAGGCAGTAATTTTTTTTTTCAAATTCAATGTTGTTGTTTTTTGTCTTTTTTTTTACCCGCCTCGGTGGCGTAGTTGGCTAACGCGCTTGTCGTGTTGAGCTGGACTGCCGAGGATGGGGAGATCGAGGTTTGAATCTCGGTCGGGTGAACTGGGGGTGGTTTTTCCTAAATGGTTTTCCACTCTCCCTCCACGCAAATGCGGGTTCACTTCCTCTAATTCAAACTTCCCAATCCATTAGAGTAATTAGTACTTAAAGCGTATAACCCGAACGGGTAGTAAGACGCGGTGCTGAATATTATTTTTGTCTTTTTAGCACCGCGTCTTACTACCCGTTCGGGTTATACGCCAATTAAATGCTGAAAAATAAATAAATAATATAACATGAATTGGTAAGCATTAATTTTTTGTTTATTTTTAAAATTCTAAACCTCAAACGATTTTTGTTTAATTTATTGAATTAAGGTTTGTACAGATTATATTTTCTACATGACTTGTGTCTACGAGAAAATAAGTACAGCACAGCTATTTTATATTTAATCTTTTTTGTTTAGAATTTTAGTATTACATGTGATCAACATTATTTAATTCATCATCATCATCATCATCATCAACTGTTTCCAGCCTGTGGCCGGGTCAGATTAATAATAATAATAATATTTATCACCGCGTCTTACTACCCGTTCGGGTTATACGCTTTAAGTAGGCTACTAATTACTCTAATGGATTAAGAATTTGAAAGGTTGAATTAGAGGGAGTGAACCCGCATTTGCGTGGAGGGAGAGTGGAAAACCATTTAGGAAAAATCACCCTCAGTTCACCCGACCGAGATTCGAACCTCGTCGAGATTCGAACCTCGATCTCCCCGTCCTCAGCAGTCGAGCTTCAACACGACAAGCGCGTCAGCCAACTACGCCACCGAGGCGGGTGTCAGATTAATAAATGTTTATAACTAAACTTCCTGCGATCCTTCGGACCACAAGATTTCCGTTGCACCCCAGATCCACCTAGCCCTAACACCTTTATCGATAATGTGTTTAATAAATAGAAATAAGTACAGACATAAGGTATAAGAGCGTTATTAATTCTGTGTTAAATAATCAACACTTCATTTCAGTAGACATTGACTCCAACAAACACCTTCTCTGCCTAACCACAAACAAATCAGTCGATTACATTTTATACTGGAGGAGACATTCTCTTAAAGCCCATATATTGGGGGGACGTGTACCCCCAGTCGCCCCCCACAAAGTACGCCCAGCTGAGTATGCAAGGTGGTTACTCCTATCTGAATCCTACTATACGCTAAATGATTCACTTAGAAGAAAATATGTTATATTTTTCATACAAACATAACTAAGATCCCCATGAGTGAATTACCACCTTTAAGTAAATTATTATTTCTAATCAGCTTTATTATATTTTAAAATTGTTTTTAATTACATTTTTCTAGTATAAATTAGAGCTCGGCTAGATTTTATTTTCCATACAATACCTACTTAATATAGTTTTCGTAGGGTGACCTGGCGGTCTAGGGGTAAGGTATCAGTCTTCTGTGCTGGCGGCCGGGGTTCAATCCTCGGTCCCGGCACAGATTTATCTGATTACCAAACCCTTCCTTCACCTCTGACAAGACATCTTGTGAATGTGGGGAATGCCAGGCCTCCACCGTGGTTCGGATTCCACGTTAAACTGTAGGTCCTTCATTTCATCTCACAATCACCCTACCATTACACATTAGCGTAAGTGCGTATAACCCGGACGGGTAGTAAGACGCGGTGCTAATAATAATAATATAGTTTTCAATTCATGCTTAACTTCCAGAAACTTTAAATTATTTAAACTATGACTTAAATATTACAGCTCAATCACAGAGGTTCTGATAAACTAAAGTTATATTTTGGAAAAATGTATTTAGGGTTTGATTCAGCCAACATCAGGCTCAAAAGGGCAACTATCTCGTGCAATCCACCCGCTGCATGCAGGAATGTAAATACATCTAGAAATGTGTTAATTACTCATGTGCTGTTATTGGCCGTCAACACATTTCCGTAAGAACTTCTCCAATGACCTCCATCATTTATAAGCAATAGCAAAATAACTTCCCTGAGTTATTAAATACGCCCTTTTGTTAGTAATTCATAGTATTATCTGTAAAACAGTTATACCGAGAAGATGAGATATCTATAGTTCACAAGTTCATCGACTTGGTCGGTATTTTAATTTAACTCTTTCCCCCTTCCACACCCCGCCATGACCTGCTGTGGAAACAACTTTGAAATCTGGCAACGCCGGTTAAAAACAAATACAACGGATAAAAAAGAAAAAAGTATGTGCAGATCATTAAATTCTGGTCACTGGTGACCTTAGCGAGAAATGCGCATTCTCCTGTTAGGAAACCTGCCCCAACCGGTGCGCGGAGAGGAAAACGAATCCCCTGGGGGGCACTAAAGAAACAAAACAAGAAACTCGAGTCAAGTTCTACTCTTCAGGTGGCCGACAGATCTGACTCAGTGTGGCGATATCCTTCGACAGTACAGGCACAACCACAATGCAGAAGATCACCACGGTGCTGTTGTCGTGCGTCCTGGTGGGCTCCCTGGCGCACCCTCTCAAGTACGACCAGAGGCAGGAAGGGGAGTATAACATTCAGGCGCACCTCGAGAACTTTATAATCGTCCTGATCCCCAGTAGTGGGTCTTCGGGGATAAACCTCTTAGACTTCGCTTCCAAAAACGCCCGTCCCAAGTCCGAACCGAAACGCAACCTGCTGGTGAAGTCGCATCAAGCGGTCGCCGACGATGAGGAGAAAAATAGCGATCAGGTAAAGGAAGTCGACCCGACAAAGGAGGAGATCAAAGCTGCCGTGGCGGACCTCCTGATCGCAAAGTCCCCTTATAAGGCGGGCTTGGACGTCAAGTCCGTCAAAGTGCCTCTTCAGAAAGAAGTCCCACCCCAACAACAGGTTTCCTCTAGGATCGATGATGAGGTGTCCATGGCTCAGCCCCTAGAGATGATAACCTTGAAAGCTGACGGCGAGAAGGAAGACGCCAACCCCTCTGAACCTACCACGGCGCCTCCTTCCTTAGAAAACATCGTACCTGCAGTGTCGGAAGAGAAAGATACGTCGTCAGAGGAGTCTTCAACAAAGGATTCGTCTGAAGAGTCCTCAGAAGAGTCTTTACCGGAGGAACCTGCCAAAGAAGCGGAGGGCTCCTCGGAGGAGAAAAAGAGGGTGAAGACAGGGAAGTTGATTGACTTCTCACAGGACAAGAAGCTCTCGGAGGTTGAAGACAAGGAGAGGAGTCGACTGAAGCAGCTGCTGGGGTCCGGACTGGAGCCTTGCGGAAACCAGGGACTGTGCCGACATTCGCCGAGATCGGGCCAGAGGTACGTTACTTATTATTTGATAAACACACGAGTTTAATTAATATGTGGAGTAAGGATGAGGAAGAAAAAATTAGAGGAATTGCACCTGCACTAGCGTGAAAATAAGTTGGAAATACCGCTATGCACATCAATGTACAACAATGGTACATCGTCTTTATTGCACCCAGACGGGGTTCGAACATAGACCTCCCCCGGCAACTTCGACCAATTCAATGCGAGTTTAACGTCTTAGACTACTCGTTCATAGCTTTGTTTGCTTATTGGTCTTGATAACACATTTCAGTATCCCTCTAGCTCGTGTTTTGTCGCCTCGGTGGCAATCTGACGAAAATCGGCCCCACTTGTCAAAATGAGGACATATTCACGAGGCGAATACACTTTTAATTGCAAGAAAAGGTCATAATTACCGAGAACTGACTATACCTTCGGAAGAGTTATTATTTTCGTGAGCCCGGTGTATTACCGGGCGGGATAAATATATTTTTCTTTCCAACAACGTTATTTCTCTACGTCTCAGCAGGCGAATTCTGGTGCTTTTCTTTAAAATAACTCCTACTTCTCCTTCTTCCTTAGAATAGATCTAAATTAACAGTAGCTAAATAAATACTAAAGCATATCATTAATCAATTTGTTGGCTAGTTAACGTACATCATCTTACTGCACGACTTACACACTAACAATGACAGTACGCTTATTAATACACGCCCAGCTTTAGATGTTTACTAAATGTATAGCTCCACTCAACGATGGCCACATGGTATAAGACGTCAGATTACTACCGGTGAGAATGTAACAACTGTGATATATCACCCAATCTATTCCTCGCACTAATGGGGCTGCATTTCCTCTAGAGTATCCTGCTCATCCCTACCTATTAGATCAAACCCCAGGCCTAATGTTGTTTGTATCGGTTCCGGATCTCACCACCCGTCGGGGCACTCGATTACACTAATACCCGCCTCGGTGGCGTAGTTGGCTAACGCGCTAGATTCGTGTTGAGCTTTACTGCCGAGGATGGGGAGAACTAGGTTCAAATCTCGGTCAGGTGAAATAAGGTTTCTTTTCTCCCTAAATGGCTTTCCACTCTTCCACCACGCAAGTGCGGGTTCATTTCCTCTATATTCAACCTTCTAAATTCCTAACCCATTAATTTAAATAGTAGTTAAGCGCATAACCCGAATGGTTAGTAAGACGTGGTGTTAAATTATTATTGTATTTGTATATTGTATTATTATTATTACCCTAATAAGGGATAAAGAAGGTGGATTTTAAGGAGGATTGTACCCGCAATTGTGTGTGTACAGAAAAAGTGGAGGGGGGAAAAGCTTCAATACACACGGCTGGTATTCGAATTCCAAACATTTCGTAGTCAATAACCCAGGTTATCGTAAGAGTGACGCCTTAGACCAGGTGGCCACTGATATATGAATAACCTTGTTGTTAAGCCAAATTATCAAAAATAATTATAAAAAATCAAGGGTTTAACGAGTCGACCCTATATTGCATCGGTGGACATGCCAATTAAATGTCATGTTCATAAACCTGGGTTTTCCGCTAATGGGGAGGTTGAGGTTTTAATCCCCGACCTGATGTACTAAGGGTGTCGTTTCCATAATTCTCTCTCTCTCTTTCTCTAAAATTTGAGTACATTTCTTTATACTCACCCTTACTCATCACTACCTGTTAATGCCAGGATGGGTAGTAAGGTGTGCTTGAAAATACAAAAGGTATCTTTACGAGTGGACATATTATCTGACAGCCAGGAAACACTACTAGATCTACTTTCACGTATTCATACGTCAACTCATGTGATCTACAACTGTCACTTTTGATAGCTACTATCAGAACATGTAAAATATTATCAATAATAATATTTAGCACCGCGTCTTACTAACCGATCGGGTTATACGCTTTAAGTACTAATTACTCTAATGGATTAGGAATTGGGAAGGTTGAATTAGAGGAAGTGAACCCGCATTTGCGTGGAGGGAGAGTGGAAAACCATTTAGGAAAAACCACCCCCAGTTCACCCGACCGAGATTCGAACCTCGATCTCCCCGTCCTCAGCAGTCCAGCTCAACACGACAAGCGCGTTAGCCAACTACGCCATCGAGGCGGGTCTAAAATATTATCAATGTTGACCGCGAAAAAAAGTTGGTATTTTCTAAAAGGAGTTGCAATTTTCCTTTTTTTTTTTTTAGGACCGCGTCTTTCTACCCGCTCAGTTTATGCGCTTATGTTCTAATTACGCTAACGGTTTTATGGATTGGGAAGGCAATATTTATATAAGTGTACCTGCATTTGCATTGATGGAGCGTGAAAAGATCATTTTGGAAAAACTATCCTCAGTACACCCGACCGAGATTTGAACCTCTGATCTCTCCGTCATCGGCAGTCCAGCCTACTGCGATAGTAGCGCCTTAGACCATTCGGCCACCGGAACGAGTTTCCATGCGTTCATCCGTAAGAAAATTAAGGATTGGAACTAGAGTACCCTATATCCGACTCCTCTAAGCACTCTGTGCCTCATGCGATGATCTCCCGTTGTGAACACTAACACTAATATGTCCATATTATGTTTCGTTGACAGGAGCGGACAGTGGCTGCTACCGGCCCTCCAGTTTGGTCTCTCCCCCGCTGACTGACCACTTCAGGGCGGGCGGTAGTGACCTAGACCAAACAGTTTCTCAACACCACGAACAACACCGGAGGAAGTGGGATTTCTCTTATTTCCACCGCTCCTGGATTCTTCTCTCACGTCGTGCCTGGGGCTACTTACTCTCTCCTATTTATTTGTAGTTATTTATACAAAACAAACTAAACATAATTACAAACCGGTTGAATGAGTGGTTTTTACATCAAAAACTGATGTTTTTAATTAGTAATTAATAGGTTATATCTACAGCAGGATTGCTCGAGTTTTCTCCAACCCTATTAAATGCCTCTCTGTAGGTCACTTAGATTCTCTCTTTCCTCCTAACAACAAGTGACCTTGAAAGAAACAGTTAATATAAATTATAATATAGTGTGATGCGATCTCTGAATTCAATCACGCCATCGTATTAGTTATTTCTAGCGCTAGGCGGTAAGATGTTAAACTAATTTTTAAACTTCCCAACACTAACCGTATGCTTTTTCTCCGGTTGTTTGTATGTTCTTTGAGGAAATACATTCAATTCGAAATTCCACCCACATCCGAAATAAATTTAAAACAAAACTTTTAATGACCAGTACAGAGTCTTCTGACGTAAGCGAGCACATACAAATAAACCTCGGCATATAACCTTATTTTAATAACCACTCTTTAGTTCGAACCAATATCTATCATACCTGCAGTCGGCACCCATAAACACTAGTCCACTGGTATGGACAATTATTATTTTTCTAGTAATTATAACGAGCGTTGTGTTATTTATTGAACTTAAGTTTTATATGTGAACGTGAGAAAATCAGTGGTAAGGATCGTATAATCTCTGAATACAAATTGTAAAAGGTTATAATCACAGAATGTTTATTTTTAGGTTATGCGTGTTAATAAAATGTTTTCAGTTTTTTCAAGGCCTGATAGCCGAGGAACCTAAAAACTAGAAAATACAAAATAAAAATAAAGGGTTCTTTATCACTTACCTTCAAGCTAATGACCTTATTAAAACCAAAAAAGGATTTATGTTTTGTATTAATAATAATTATTATTGTAATAAAAAAGTATAACAATTTGTATATTGAACTGTGAAACAATTTTGCTGTTCCATGCACTAAAAATGAATTAAAGATGTTTATTGTTGCATAAAAATATGTATATAATAACAAAGAACTTCTTTACAATGACAACTGTCAAAGACATCACTGCTTAATTCGCTCAAAGAAAGTGTACTACAGTTGTCATGTTTGACAGTTTGATAAATAAAGTAGCTTTATTTTAAACTTTGTTTTTTCTTCATTTATTACCTATTTCTTCGAAAATTTTAAACTGACATCTTCTCATAACGTTGCCAAACTAACTATAGTCATGGCCGTACTGGCTTCTATGCCATTCCCAGATTGAACAGGTCATACATAGAGTCTGTTCACGATAGGATTTTACTTGAATGACAATAGTTCAAAAATCATATGTTTAGGTTTTGGGTTGCCAACACTTGTAAAAGATCACAGTTTTGTAATAAATGTAAAGATCTTTAATTACCTGTTATATATTACATTTAAAATAACGTAAACTTAAGTTTTCTCACACTATTTCATTAATTTTAATAATTTATTTTTATCCTATCAAACAATATTTTAAACATAATTAAAAGTACTTATTCTTCGTTTTGGAATTTTATCAATTTATATTTTGTGTAATATAGAGAATACATCAATACCTTTTAATACAGGCATCGTATTTACTTGGAAAAGAGAAAATTGTTGTCATTTTTTTATACATAATAAATGATTTTATGATTATTTTATCGTATTTTGAAGTATTAACTGAATTAAATATTTTTATCCACTGCGTGGGTGCATCATTGTAGATAACTTGTTTCCGTCATGTTCAATCATATGGTTTGAATGGGTGTATAACATTACATCGCATGTCCATTACATCGCGTTTTTGAACAAATACATTGCAGGTCCATCACATCGCATTTCCCCCACCTCTCTATACCCAACCAACCCTACTCTAACGTACAACCAATAGGATTGAAGGGGCGTATATATAATAAATACATCGCATGTCCATTACATCGCGTTTTTGGACAAATACATTGCAGGTCCAACACGTCGCATTTCTCCACCTCTCTACACACAGCTAACCATATTGGCCAACACGATTCCAACAAGTTGTGTTACAATACAAACGCACTCCCAACTTGTTGGGGATGTTGGCCAACATGTTGGTGTTGGGAGAGCCGGTCAGAGCCATCAAGTTGTGTTGGGTTGTGTTGGATCATTTGTTAGAGATAATAAACGACCAGCCCAACATGTTGGCCGAGTTGGGAGGTTCTGCGCATGCGCTATAGAGTTGAATGAGTGTCTAAACTTGGTGAAGCATGTGTTTTATTTTCAGATTAGTTTAACTTTTAAAATCGGGGCTTGCATAATTTTGTGATCATGGAATGGAACAAGGCTAATACAGTTAAACCAATTGATTTAAATTCTGAAAATGGAAAAATTACACCTGGACACGAGAATCGAACCCGGCACCCGTGTCCAGGTGTCCTTTTTCAATCTTCAGAGTATAATATCTAGATGGAGAATTCCTCTCTAAAAAGAATAAATAATAATAACTTCGGCTACTAAATTCTTAATTGAGTTTTATCAAAAGTATTTTGTTCTTTGTGATGTTACATGTGTACAAAGCTATCATCGCCACTTTACAAATGTAGGTAGCTCATTATTACCATGTACACACCTTCAATTCAACGTCTAGCAAAAAAAACAACTTCAAATGCCCTACCGTTTCTTAAGTTTTGGTTCTTCTGCAAGAATACACTTCCTGTCATCAAATAAATGAAGAAACGGCAAGTAATACGTCGTTATCCATGGCTAGAAATGTGTAGATTGATTTAAAAAAGGTGGATGAACCAGGATGATGGTCCAACAAGCTGGCTAGAATAAACACAGCTTACTTTTCCTCATGTCCTGTCTTCCAACATGTTGGATCCAACTTGTTACATAATAAACGAGGCTTCACTCTCACTATGAAGGTAGGTTTGGTTGAAAAGATTATGTGCCTAATTCCCCTTGTTTGCAAAGTTGATTACAAGGATGGTGTACCCGACTCTCACCTTGAAGTTAAATAGTTAGTTAGATTTTAAAATTATTCATCTGTTTCAGACAGGGCAAAAGTTAGCATATCCACTCTCATGTATTTCACCCACCTTAAATTTCCCGTTTGGAAGGGGGAGAGTTTCTAACTTGTCAGACATCGAATTTCCTTAAACAAACTTGGAGACTTGAATTTGTAAATTCCAATTGCTATGGTGCAACGAAAATCAAAGATGAAATAATAAAATAAGAATATAATCTTCAAATTAAAAATATACGCGATGTAATGGACATGCAATGTAATGGACATGCGATGTAATGGACTTGCGATGTAATGGTGCCCACCCCATGTTACAACACAACACATCACGGGAGTGTGAGCACTTACATATAATTCAGTGGAATGGATTTTTCATCGAACCGTCGTAACACGTGCTAACTCGAAATGTCAGCGTAGTATGAATGCACCTTTAGTGTCGATACAATTTACCCAAAGTGACAGCTTCCGACCTAACGTATAGATATTGTAGATCTTCAGTCTGGGTTTTCATAGGAAGCCCATTATTTGAAAACAGGAAATTCATGTTGCCAAAATGACGGAAATTTAAACATTACAATTATTGAATTTGCATAATTAGTCAATTTAATTAATAATGTAAAAATAAACTATAATGTACTGCATATAGAAGTATTATTGGAAGTGTTTGATAACTTTTAGACGAATGTTATAATATTAATAAACCAATAAGACAGATATCTCCCCGCTACTTTCAGTGTGTTACAATCATTGTTGTTTCCCGGAAGTGGGCTTCCTATATAAATCAAACTACTGTCCTTTCTACCTCTATTCCACTACAGCTCTCTGTGGCACGCCATAGGACCGAACCCAGGAGTAGCTAGGGTAGGTTATCAAGTTAAGGTAATAGTTTGATGGGGTTAAGTCTTTGACTTTCCAAAGCGGTCATGAAAAATCCATAATTTTTTAAACCACAAGGGCTGTAAAATAGTTTGTTATTTCATTAAATATGTGTCTAATTAAATATAATTTATTAATATTTTATCACCAAATCTTACCACCTATTCAGGTTATACGAATATTTTTTATTACTCTAAAGGTGGTAGGGATGAGGAAAGAAGTATTTTAAAGGTAATATACCAGCGTTTGTGTGAAAGGATTAGGGAAAAAATTAAGTAAACCCGACCGGGATTCAAACCCTGATATCCCCATCATCAACATCCCCTTAAATGTAAGGGTTTTTTGGAGTCTGGAACAAGCATACGCACTGAAAACTCTCAGGATCAATGAAGGCTCGCCTGCTTTCACAAGACGAGTCGAATGAGATATTCGAACCCAACGTGATTTGAACCAAAGATCTCTAATAGGTGATGTAAGATGGTGGTCGACCCTCTGTGTAGACCAGGCAGCTACCACTATACAATATATTTGAAATTATAATTAATAATGTCCATCTGCATGCTGGGAACTAGAGGGAACTAACATAAACATGCCTAGACCCTTACATGTATGTTGGGAACTAACATAAACATGCCTAGACCCTTACATGTATGTTGGGAACTAACATAAACATGCCTAGACCCTTACATGTATGTTGGGAGCTA
>CABEEJ010004782.1:0-37084 GCA_901482245.1 Timema douglasi | reverse complement strand
CCCGTATGTTGGGAACTGGAGGGAACTAACGTAAGCATGCCCACCCGTATGTTGGGAACTGGAGGGAACTAACGTAAGCATGTCCGCCCGTATGTTGGGAACTGGAGGGAACTAACGTAAGCATGCCCACCCGTATGTTGGGAACTGGAGGGAACTAACGTAAGCATGTCCGCCCGTATGTTGGGAACTGGAGGGAACTAACGTAAGCATGCCCACCCGTATGTTGGGAACTGGAGGGAACTAACGTAAGCATGTCCGCCCGTATGTTGGGAACTGGAGGGAACTAACGTAAGCATGCCCACCCGTATGTTGGGAACTGGAGGAACTAACGTAAACATGCCCACCCGTATGTTGGGAACTGGAGGGAACTAACGTAAGCATGTCCGCCTGTGGGTTGGGAACTAGCTTAGAGGACGAAAACTAGTTGTTATTGTTTCTTTAAATGTAATTCGTTCTTATTTTCAAATACTTTTGATATAATAAACGTATAAAACTTTTGTACAATGTTATTATTATTATTATTATTAGCACCGCGTCTTACTACCCGTTCGGGTTTGTACAATGTTTTCTAGCGATATATGGGACCCTGGTTTGAACCCTGACGCGGGTGTCTATATTATTATTATTATTATTATAGACCAGGGTCTAACCAGAGTTAAAATTATAGGCCTATAATGTTAAGTTTGATATTTGAAAATGCAAATTAATTATTTTATATTTGTTTTCTCTTTCAATGTAGCATAGCCGTAGACAAATAGTTTAAATATGTTTCCCAGGTAACACATTCCGGGTACAAACCTTGACCTACTGGGAAATGAGACAACTCTCCAATCTCCGCTTTTGTCACGTACTTGCTGCAGGAGCATTCCAGCAGAGTTGAGGAGGAGGGATTCGAACAGATGGATGTCAAAAGTGATAGCTACAAATAACACGACTTGACGTATGACTGTATTAAAATTGTTTTAGTAACTACCAGACATGGCTACCCCTACCAAAATTGGGGTATATATATGTTGGTTCTGAATTTGATGATCAGTCTAGTAATAATAAGTTTTTTGCTTAAAGTTATTGAAAATAATTATAGTTAATTTATACAGTAATTCTTACCAAAGCACGAGAAAATAAGAAATACTATGTAATAATGTGCATCTAATTATGTAAGGATATGTTTTAATCCAACAGAAAGTAGTGCATGTCTTTATTATCCTAGTCTAGATCCGTGGTAGTTACCCAAGATTCTGCTAACAACAAAAAGGGGTGAAAGAGGGAATTACTCCTTAAGGGTCATATATTAACCATTCCCTTATATATGATAAAAAAAAACTTTATTAAAAACTATTAATCAGCTTGTATTAAACACGTTCTTACTGCATAGTTTTAAATATTTCTTTACATAGACAGCTTTGATCAGGAATACTCAATTCCTTCCCTTTTTTTTTTACAAAATTGCACCTGTCCTTTCTAATCATAACACTAAAAAGGTCACCTGGCGGTCTAGGGGTAAGGTGTCAGACTTCTGTGCTGGCGGCCGGGGTTCAATCCTCGGTCCCGGCACAGATTTATCTGATTACCAAACCCTTCCTTCACCTCTGATAAGTCATCTTGTGAATGTGGGGAATGCCAGGCCTCCGCCGTGGTTCGGATTCCACGTTAAACTGTAGGTCCTCCATTTCATCTCACAATCACCCTACCATTACACATTAGCGTAAGTGCGTATAACCCGAACGGGTAGTAAGACGCGGTGCTAATAATAATAATAATAATAAATTATGTAAAATGGGAATAGACTGAGAATGATTTGTTGTATTGATCTCCCTCCGTTTTTTTGTATTAATAATCATAATTATTACAGTATAAACTGTGAAATTATTCGAGGCAAATAGTATGTTCATGGTAATATTTATTGCTCGACGCATCACGCGCCTGTCAGTGCTACCCCAATAATTCAATCACAGGGAGGGAATAACGATGAGGAGGGTAGAATTGACATTAAATATACTCTCATTCTCGTGGAGGGAAAGTGTAAAGCAATTGAGGGAAAGCCACCTGGCTTATTAAGTGATGTACAGTAGCCCCATGGCTTCTTTGGTGCTGAGTGACAGCTTTTAAAAGTTACCAGACCAAATTACGTATCCCTACGCTGAACCATATGATCTGCAAAAGCATGTGTTTAGCAGCTGTCACTTCTGACAGTCAACATTTAGTTATATACCTAAATGTTGACTGTCAGAAGTCAGCTGTGAGCTGTCAGTCAGCACCAAAGAAGCCACGGGGCTACTGTAGAAGGTAAGGTGGAAAATAAGAGGGGATTAGGATGATCTCAAGCAAGGAAAAAAGAAAATTATAAAGTTTCAGGCTATAAAAAAGAAGCTTTTGATAGGACACACTGGCTCAATTTGGACATACTGGCTCAATTTGGACATGACAACAGCGATTAAATCTGAACCGACACGCCTCGGTGGCATAGTTAGCTGACGCGCTAGTTTTGTATTGATCTAGACTGCCGAAGACGGGGAGATCAAGGTTCGATTCTCTCTCGGGTGAGCTGGGGTGATTTTTTCCTAAATAGTTTTTCCACTCTCCCTCCACGGGAAATGTGGGTTCACTTTCTCTAAATTCAAACCATCCCAATTCCTAACCCATTAGCGTATAACCCGAACGGGTAGTAAGACGCGGTGCTAATAATAATAATAATAATAATAATAATAATAATAATAATAATTGCAGGTTAAATTATCCAGTGCCAAAAATAATGGATTTTACGAAGAACTTAAATATTTAATTTATAATAAAAACTATCTGGTTGGTTGACACAATATAACATATAGTAGGCCTATAATCATTTCATTTATTTCATACTAAATAAATACATAAATATTATTCAACTAACAAATACAATTTTTGTTGTTGTCGAAAACACAAAACAAGAAATAATTGTTTTACTCCTCCTCTTCGTTAAAACAAAACTGTTATGTTGATCATTCTGTTGCTCCCTGTCAGGTAGGCACAACTCTTTACACCCAAGAACACACAGCGATGCCATCCGTTGCTAGTCCCATATTTTCAGTCGGTGGATGGTTTTGAAGGTCATCGAGATGACGGACCGCTCACAGCCTCCGGAAGAAAGGAGCCAGAAGACCGGACAGGCGCAGTCGTGACCTGAAGACAAAACTTCCTGTACACTCACAGAAAAAAAAGCAAGGGTATCTACCAAAGAAGGATAGTGACTGTAAAAAGACCTGGATACATTTGTTGGCTATTACAGTAAACAGTAAAAGGACGAATATTCTGCGCAGTGATTGCAGCCTTTCGCAGGATTTGACCCCAATGTTTGTCCTTTGAGACCATCGCGACCCCTTGGTGACCTTCAAACGTTCATCCTCTGGTTTTTAAACTGCTATTTTCACTGAATGAATCTTACTACTCGTTTGGGCTGTCCGAATTTAATGACACCAGTAGTCATGTGGTCTAACTATGGTGGGCATACGCGCTGTTATTTGGGTAATATCCTGTTGTCCTATAGGAGAGGCGCTATTACACCAACAGTAACTGGTTTTAACCAAGTACACCACTTCGAAAAGTAGGTAGGCCTACCTTTTTAGTTATTTTTGACTCAATGTTACCTTGAGTTATTATTATTATTATTATCACCGCGTCTTACTACCCGTCCGGGTTATACGCACTTACGCGATGTGTAATGGTAGGGTGATTGTGAGATGAAATGGAGGACCTACAGTTTAACGTGGAATCCGAACCACGGTGGAGGCCTGGCATTTCGGTGGAGGCCTGGCATTCCTCACATTCACAAGATGTCTTGTCAGAGGGGAAGGAAGGGTTTGGTGATCAGATAAATCTGTGCCGGTACCGAGGATTGAACCCCGGCCGCCAGCATAGAATTCTGACACCTTGAGTTAGCAATGAAAAGGGAGTTTGAGTAAATAATTTTGTATTTTAACTTCTTTTTTTTTTGCACTCTCTTCTATTATTTTTCCTCAAGTTACTCTTATATATATATATTTTTTTTGTAAAATGCACATGAAATATTTTGTTGTCCTGCTCTTTCTAAACAAAATATGCTCATCATAGGTCCGATGCGTCAAGCTCGCAATATACTTTATTGTCCGTGACAGGATTGGTCGTAGTTGGTCAAATGGGGATGGTGTTCTAAATATAATTTATTACAATTGTCCCCCAATCCTCTATCTACTCTAATACGGGTGCATTTCCTCCAAAAAAAACTTCTTCATCCTTACTTCTGAGCTTAGCCTTTAATAAACGAATCTTTTTGTGTCTAAAAGAATTGGTAAAAAACAACCAACTCAGTCTTACTCGAAATTACTGGTTCCATTCCAAACAGATCCGTTTCAGTGGTCGCATGGTCTAAGACACTAGTCTCACAGTAGACTAATAGACTCCCGATAACGGGGAGACCAAGGTTCGAATCTCAATAGGGTGTACTGAGGGTGGATTTTACTAAATTGTTTTCCACTCTCCTTCCATGCAAATGCGGGAACGGGTAGTAAGACGCGGTGCAAAAAGCACAAACACTCGCTATTCAGGGAAATATCCTAATTGATCTGATCTCTTGGCGTTTTGTCTCGCCGCTTCTTACTACCCGACTGGACTGGTCGCGTTTCAACTACGCTTATGGTGGGAATGAGAAGGGTTGGATATAAAGAAACGTACCCGTATTTGCACGGAGGGAGAATAAGAAACCATTTAGGAAAACACATCTTGATTATACCCTAATGGGATACGAACTCCGAACTCCTTGTCACTGGCAAACTTGATTATATTTTTGTTTAACACGTCTTATTACACGTTCGGGTTATACGCCTGTGTAATAAATCACATTTATGTGTTAGTGATGAGGAAGGTTGAATTTAAAATAAATGTACCAGCATTTGCGTGAAGGGAGAGTGGGAAAGTATGTAGGATAATTCCCCCCTCAGTACACCTGACCGGAACTGAAACTCCGACCTCCCCGTCAGAGGCAGTCTAGTATACCGCGAGAGTGACTCCTTAGACCATGGGAGTCAAACCCGTGACACGATACTATCTGAAATAAGTTGTCGGACTCTGCAAGACGCCCCCTCTGGGGATTAAACCCGCGTCACCCACCTAGAAGATCGGCTCCCTCTACCACTCAGCCACGTCAGGATATGCAAACAAACTCACCTGTTTTTGGACGGTTTACCGCCATCTTCCCCCGCGGCCGGCGTCGAGGACGTCCCTTCCTCCGCGGGCCGTTCAGTGGTAGACGAAGACTGAGTCGACGGTCCAGGCGTCGTCTCCACCGCGGCGCCGCCCTCCTCGGAGGCGGCGGCTGCGGCCAGCAGTTCCGTCAGCTGCTGCTCCAGGCTCTCCGGGTCACCGGCGCCGGCGAGCGCCAGCAGGGACTCGGCCGGCGCGTGGATGATGACGACGCCGTCAATGTGGATCCGATAGTTCTCCGATCCGTTCTGTCTCTGGTCGTACGTCACCTCGTCCGAGTGGTGATCGCGGGTGTGATGGTGGGGGAAACCGGAGACGCTTGTCCACGCCGCCGCCAAGAGCAGCAGCGACGTCGTCATGATCCTCAGCCCCATGCGACCCGACGACATACTTTTTTTTTTTGGTATATATAAAATAGCAACTTCAACCAAAACCAATAAATGTTTTCTTTGAAAATTTAACTCAGTAGAATGACGTAAATTTGGAAAGTTTTGAACTCAGTACTTCTGGATAGGTCCTCAGATTCAGTTGTCGCAGTCCACAGAGCTGCGTTTCAAACAGGTCAAGATTGGTCGCAAGCTTTCCTTCGTTTGGTCCAACAAACTCTCTGAGTGACTCGTTTGAGAGCGGTGCATCACTATAGTACTAGGAAGATCCACCCCACTAGAGTTCAAACCTAGAATAATCCGACGTTGCCAAATGTGTAGACCACACCAATGTCCCGTTCTTGCGACCTCACGTATGCGGCCAAAAAGAGAAACACAAGACGTTAGTTATTTCCCTCCTTCGATCGTGTTGAATAATTCTGGTTCTTGTCGGGCGAGCCCGCAGCTTTCAGCAATCATCTGAGGCCGACACAACGGTTCTTCAATGTCCCTCTTGTAATATTATCTTATCTCACCCTTCTCCATCTTTCCTTTTTCGTATAAAAAACAAGTAACGTATTATGGCCGCGAGCTGTTCAAATCTTCCACCACATTTTGTCGTTTCCTTGTACAAAGGTAAGGAGGGGGCAAAGGGACAGTAAAGAACGTTGAACTCTAGAACTTTCGTCAAGGATTCAAATTTTGGATTGATACTTTTTTTAAATTCATTTAGCACTAAGTATTACTACCCGTTCGGGTTATACACTTTAGGTACTAATTAGTATAATGGGTTAGGAATTGGGACTATTTCTTCTTGTTTACAGAAAGAGCAACACAACACACACAAAAATTAACGTAGAAAAAATTATGAAATATTGTTAAGCTAGATTATTATCTTTACAGCCCTCACCACCTTAAAAATCAGTCAGGTGACCTGGTGGTCTAGGGGGTAAGGTGTCAGACTTCTATGCTGGTGGCCGGGGTTCAATCCTCGGTCCCGGCACAGATTTATCTGATTACCAAACCCTTCCTTCACCTCTGACAATACATCTTGTGAATGTGGGGAATGCCAGGCCTCCACCGTGGTTCGGATTCCACGTTAAACTGTAGGTCCTCCATTTCATCTCACAACCACCCTATCATTGCACATTAGTATAAGTGCGTATAACCCGAACGGGTAGTAAGACGCGATGCTAGTAATAATAATAATAATAATTAAAATCAGTTATAAATGTGTGTTGTGACTGCAGAAGAATTGTTTATGTGATATTGAAGTGTTTGGCCCGTTGGAGACTTTGAGAATCATGGCCCTGGGTAAAAGAATAGGAAGGTTGAATTTAGAGGAAGTTTTATTTATTTATTATTATTTAGCACCGCCTTACTAGTTCTTTTATCCGAGCCATTTATTTCCCACTACCGGCTCTGGCTAGGTCTGTCGTAGCTTCAAATGCCTTATAATATAACTTACGACTAGGACAGGCACAACATCCAGCCTCCTGGCTGTTAATTTATCATTGTGAAAGGGTAAATCCATATTTTCGGTCATGCCGAGAATCGAACCAGGGACCCTTAGCTCAGTAGGCAGACAAGCTACCGACTGACCTAATGAGTCGAGACATCTTGTTCTTGATATCAATATTTAGTTTTAGACTGCCGAAGACAAAGAGATCATGGTTCGATCCCAGTTGGAAGCAATGAGGGTGGCTTTTCCACTTTCTCTTCACACAAATGTGGGTGCATTTTATATAAACTAAGCCTTTCTAATTCCTAACCTATTAGTGTAATTAGTACATAGGCGTATAACCTAAACAAGTACTGAGACACAGTGCTAAAAAAAATTAGTTTCCTACACTAAGAATTGCTGTTTACTAATTAATTGTATATCAAATTTATTGTGTATTTGTGATTATTGAAAAAGTTAATTAATCACTAATTTTATATTTGTTTCCAGTAAATTAAATTTAATAATGAGGTGTAATTTTTAAGGTAGTATTACAAGACCACATAATAATTGTTAACACATTTTGAAAATATTCCAAAATTGCCAGTAAACTAACCTTAGTCCAGCTTTTATAAAACCATGAGCTACTGGGTATTTTTTTATATTTTGTTTTTTAATTGCTGCAGTTCTTAATCCCTCCACCCCCCAACCCGCTTTCAACTAAATAATTAATGTAACATATTTAAAATGCTACAATAGAGTCATACTTGGTTAATTAAAACACAGATTATTTGAATTCATGTTTATTCAAACTTTTTCCTTGGTCCCTCGAAACTTATGTTAAAACAGTGTTTAAAAAAAATCAAACCTAATTCGAACTTATTTTGTTTAATTTGAAGTAAAATTACTAATTAACTGTTGCTGCGCGTAAAATAGGCTCTCTGCATGCAGGGACACCAAAGTTTTGTATTATTTACAAGGATTTTGTGAACTTTTGGCAATTAGCTGTGAATTTAGAAATGCAGAAATTTTGTCAGATTTTATGAACAATATAAATGACAGCGCATCTTCGGATGAAAAATAATAATATTTAGCACCGCGTCTTACTACCCGTTCGGGTTATACGCTTTAAGTACTAATTACGCTAGTGGATTAGGAAGGTTGAATTAGAGGAAGTGAACCCGCATTTGCGTAGAGGGGGAGTGGAAAACCATTTAGGAAATAACCACCCTCAGTTCACCCGACCGAGATTCGAACCTCGGATCTCCCCGTCCTCAGCAGTCGAGCTCAACACGACAAGCGCGTTAGCTAGCTACACCACCGAGGTGGGTTTCAGATGAAAAAGAACGGACAGAACTTCCAGAGAAGCTAGTCCCAACATCTACACAAACCACGGACTAGATTGAAGAGTTGAGGGACAACATAATGTAAGCCCCTCTAGTCTTCAGGTGCTGAATAAACTAGAAGAGTTTACGCCAACTCAGAGTATAGACTCCAAAACACTCAAAGATTTATAGCTTTTAAAAAACTTGTAAATACAGTATTTTGTACAATACATATTGCTATAGCTAGGAATAAAATGATACGTATACATACACTGGTGTATTTTACTTCAGTGAATTGATATTTGGGTGACCTGGCGGTCTAGGGGTAAGGTGTCAGACCTCTGTGCTGGCGGCCGGGGTTCAATCCTCGGTCCCGGCATAGATTTATCTGATCACCAAACCCTTCCTTCACCTCTGACAAGACATCTTGTGAATGTGGGGAATGCCAGGCCTCCACCGTGGTTCGGATTCCACGTTAAACTGTAGGTCCTCCATTTCATCTCACAATCACCCTACCATTACACATTAGCATAAGTGCGTATAACCCGAACGGGTAGTAAGACGCGGTGCTAATAATAATAATAATAATAATTGATATTTGGAATTATTTTTCTAGCCCAAATAAAAACCTACCTAATTCAAATTTTTCTAGTTCTTTCATCTTCGAATTAGCCATGATTGACTGTACACGCAAATATTAACACATAATATGACCCCCAAAAAATGGGTTTCAAAATTTCTTAAGCCAATAGCCTATTATAATGTATATTTAATCAATTTGTAAGTTCAGCCTCCAAATGTCTCTCCTGTGTTGAGCAGCCATCTTGTTTTCTACAAATAGGGTGGAATAAAAAACATCTAAATTCTCTAAAAGAAATAAATTTTTATTATAAAAGCTATAATTAGTATTACAAATATTTCTTTAGTTTGTATAATATCAACACATTGCCATTATTAAAATATCTGTGCAATTATCATGTATTTTCTGAGATTACAACATAAAACAAACCAAAATATAGTAAAAAAAAAATATTGCTACTTGAACATGTGACATATTTACATCAACTCCTCTTAACAAGACAAAGAACAGGTTAAAAAAGATTGAATAAAGAAAAGCAATGCGAATACAAGCATTAATAATTCAAACCACACAAAAAAAACATTGTCAACCACATTATCCTATAGTAAGAAATATTTATGATAAACAGTTGATTATATCTCAAAAGGCACATAATATTGCTAATACAAATATATAAATCTACACAACACAAAAAATAGTATCTTTTTATAATAATATAGTGTAGCAAAAACTACTGTATATGCAACAATATAAAAAATACACAGTTATTTGTTTTGAATGGTATCTAACATTCTTTTATCGACGTATCAAATAGCTAGTAATGAATCAGTTCCAAACTTTACTGGTTCTGGAGCTGTTTACAAATTCCTCTTAAGCACACAATCTAAGCTACAGTAATTCAATCGTGTTTCAATCTTTCTGTACAAAACTTCTCACCCACAGGCCAGTATACATACGTGTAAATAAGTTGTACAGACGTGTGCAAATTATTAGCAATCTTCATGTTTTTGGGGTTTGTTGTGACAAAAAATCTACTGTGGTGTTAGTTAGCGGTACTTAATTAAGCTGGAACTTGTAATTTGGGTATGTCATGGTCTTGTACATATTTCTACCCCATTTGCGGTCAAGTTTGGCCCTACATTTTATTTTGTATTTGTGTGTTTGAAAGTAAAAATCTTTCCTGCTTCTTCCACTCGCCTTTGTTTTATGGTTAGGGGTAGTTCTGGAAATTCACCCCATGGCCGGAGTAACAATGGGTATGGCAGGTAGTGTGGGGGTGAGGGCCGGAAGTGGTCTGGAGTTCTGTCTTCTCACAGTTGTAAGGAGACCTCAGTGTAATAAAGAGGGGCAAAGCTATAAATGTCACGCCCGTGAAAGAGAGCACGAATTGAAATCCTTTTGAAAGCTGGAGGTAAAACAAAAAGCTCAAATTATTCAGATTGTAGGAGTAAGTAAGCAATTCTCACAGAATATTATGGATCATAAACATACCAAACATACCACACCACAACGAGTGGGCAGGTGCGGTAGAAAACGCGTGATATCGCCCATTTTAAAGAGAATTTTGTTTCGAGAACAGTGTGAATAACGAAGCACGATATCAACTCGGCTTCAGGCGGTTGCTCGGGAACATGGACGAGAGGTATCTGCTGTAGGCTTTCCAAAGGTGGATTAAAAACAAGAAAACCTCATAAAAAGCGAAAGCCGACACCTGACATGGTAAAAAAAAAAACACGCCTTGATTGGGCCATGTCACACAAGGACTGGATATCTGTAGACTGGGGAGAGGTAAATAAGTACCAAAAGTGTATTAAAACTAGAGTTATCATTAATTCAACACGAGTTTTGAAGTAATTTTCATTTTGTTTTTTCATTAATTTGCTTATTGTCAAGTGAATAACGAAAATACTTGTTTCAGGTATTGTTCAGTGACGAGACGATTATATCTGCTGTTGAAAACCCTCAGTACGTAAGAAGAGGGCCAGGAGAGGCTTTCAGGAAGGAGAGTGTAGTGCTAAATGTAAAGTTATGATTTGGACTGGTAAAATGCATGACAATACAGGGAGGTGGTGTACCTGTGATGAGTGAAGGTTTCTCAATAGGTAATGGAACTCTCATGCACGATGGTGTGCCATGCCGCGGGGCAAAACTGCAACAACAGAACATGTCTGTGTTGGAATGGCTCGGCAACAGCCCAGATATGAACCCTATACAGTCTGTGTGGAGTATTTTGAAGAAAATAGGGAAACCAAGGAAAGTCTAGTAAAACACATGTCTGTGTGGCAAAGTGATGACGAAATTGTACAAATGTGCAAGAAAGCAATAGAGGGCATGCTAGATCGAATCGAAGCCTTAATAAGGGTCAAAGGGTGCCATACTTAGTACTAGGAGTATAAAGACTGTAAGTAGAGTAAAAGTGTATGTAGGTATAGTTTAGTAAAAGTCTAGTATCGAATAAATTAATTATTTCATTAAAATTATAAAATTGCTAATAATCTGCACACGTCTGTATATTGAAAATTTAGGAACTATGATTTTATCAACATTCATTTCATTGTATGTATTTATTAAAAATTGTTTTACACTTGTATAACTGATGTAATGACAAAAACACTGCGGCAGCCATACTTGTGGCCGAGATGCCAGAACATAAAGTCTGGTTATTTATAAGGCTGACCCTGAGTCGTTCAACTTTGCGGCCAGGTCACTGCGACAAGGAAGTAGCACAGCCATCCAAATCTACAACCAAGCATTGTGTGCCAACACTCCGGTCACTGTGGCTAGATTGCAGGTGTGGACCTGCCCTAAGAACCGGCAAAGCCTAGGTAATGAACCGACCTATCCCTAAAAAATAACAATGAGATGCGTTCAATAAATGTCAAATTTGTCATAAAATATTACCTTGAATGTTTCTCCTGCATCAAAGTACCAGGAATCGCTCACCTAGTTAATCATCCTGTCATTTTATCTCTCGAGGGACTTAAAAGGTTACCCTTAAAGTCAATTAGCCAGAATATTAAATACATAATTATGTTTAAACCAAAAATTTCAATAAGTGCAGTTTTATGCCCCTTCTCTTGAAGAGAGTGAAATTGTTAAGACTGGTTTCAATTCTACTATTTTATAAAGAATGCTACAGAAAACTTCACTCTAACGTGACGTTTAATTCAAGATATATTATCTATTTAGGTTAAGTGTTATCTTTGAGATGAGATAGCCTCTTGCCAAATTCAACCTTAGCCCCGTTCTAATCTTCTAAATGTTTTTCTGCTTGGCGGTCTACCTACTAAATTAAAACATATTACTTGTTCAGGAATGTGTGTGTGGTACACACATGAACAGGAGTCAAATAATAAAAATGAAACACACTCCTCAAAGCGTTAACTAAACAAAATGAAAAGAGGAACAGGTCCACTGCCGCCAGTGGAGAAAAAATTATGGCTGTCTATTATGAGCTTGTGATCAAACTAAAGATAAAAGAAAGATAAACTAAGAGTAAATTTGATGAAGAAAGCCCATCAAAAGGGAAAGAGGAAAAATGTGTGAAGAATCCAAAGCACAAAGGTGACATCATCTTCCCACTTTTTTTTTAATTGCAATTTTATGGGGTTATCATTTGAAAATGGAATTCAGACCAGTGAAACTATTTTACCATCCCAATTTTGGATATTGTCAAATGAAGAATTCCGAGAACTTCACTTCAATGTGATTTCTGGTTTGAGCTTAGTTGTATATCAAATATCCTGATTTATCAGCTGTGAAAAAGGATTTTAAGAAAAAAATAAGTTTTTATTTTCTTGTATAAAATTGATGTCTTGAAAGCAAAAGTCTTAAAGTCATTGCACATCAAGTAGGATCGTTGGAATGAAATTATTTATCCATTCTGAAGATAATATGCCTGTGGCCTGGGTCAGTTTTTTTTATCCAAGCCATATATTTTCCACTAGCAACTTGCTAGGCCAGTCAAAGATAATTTAAACGGAATCTTATATTACGGTTCCTGACGTGCTATTTGTGTTCCTTGTTATGAACCCATGAACCCACGCTTGATACATACATTAAAAAAATAATTGTTAATTTCTGTACTTTTTTAGTCTTCTTAATAGTAACTAAAACTAATTTTATAAAATTTTGAACCATTTCAGTCTTGTCCTATATATATATATATGTTCAATTTAAATTCAATAAAATTATATGAATATTTAACAATATCAATGAAAAAAAGCTAGTAATAAAAGCTATAAACTAAATATTGAAAGTTTAGCTGTCCTCTAAGCAATGTTTGAAAGAACAAAGTAAGATCAAACCATCCTAGAACCTCACTAATGTTTAGATGTACAATAAATACTCTATCATAGTCTTTTATCTCATATAACTGCTTCTTATATTTTGTTTGCTTATTAAAATATGGTGTGAAAATGTCATAGGGTAACATCAGCTATGTTATGATTAATACTGTTTACAAACTATACAAGTACATTTATCTTTTAACAAAATATGTTAAATATGTGTGTACATACGTTAAATACAAAACATATTTTAGAAAGTTTAAAAATAATTGTAGCAGCACAAACCAAATAGGTTATATTAACATGCCATTTAAAATGTTCTGAAGGGATAAAAACAAATTTTAGTTGTCTAAGGGCGCAATCAATTGATCAATCAGGTAAAATAGTGTGTGGAGTCTTTGAAATGTTGTAACATAACAAAGAAGCCTTTGCATTTGTGAAAGTTACATAATCGTCATTGTTAGGGACCTTCAACCATAAATGAATGGCTATATTAACCATTTTAGCGTGTTTATTAAAATATTAAGGCTTTGGTAGTGTAATTTTAATATCCACGATAAAATTGTCATATAGTCTATTCTCTGCCAAATTCTAAATGTTTATTGAATACAATAAAAAAAGCATCTTGTTGATAAAAACAACTATGTAGCACCATTGCATAGCACTGTCACTTTAAATCGACTTCACAACAAACAAATAAAATAACACTTTAATAATAATTTAAATTAAATCAATGCCAATTTTATAAGATGAAAATTATAGCTTGAGGAGTTTTGAATTTATAATTTCTTTCAATATTGAAAATGTTAAAGGTATTAAAAATGAAAAATAATCAGGTGGAATCTATGAATACAATAATGCTTAGTTTATGAAATACGAATAGTTATAAAATAAAAATTAACTTTTGTAGCATGATTTTGGTTGGAAGAACAATTAGTAACCAACAGATACGGTTTTTCCTACCATTTAAAATTTCTGGTTTTTATTTTGGTCTTAGGTTCTTGTGAAGAGATTATCTTAGTAAAGATACAAACATAGATTTAAAATATGTTTTTTAAACATAACTGATGAGAGAATATGAAAAAAAAAACTAACTTAAAAATTAGGTGCATCAAATTACTGTCATATTGAGGTGGGCATAGCTCATTTGTAAATAAATCAAATTGTTTGGTACAAAAAATATTTCAATCAGACTATTTAAATGAAAAATAAATAAATTAAGAGGTTGTAAAATTGACCTATTAGGATCGGTGGTCTTTCCCCATTAGATCATTTTCCGACCTACAAAAGCTTGTATTTTAGTAAAATAGCACCTGGGAATTTATACTTAAGCAAGAAAACATTTTATTATATAAATTTTAAATTGTAAAATTACACTTGGACATGGGAATTGAGCTATCCAGGGCCTTTGGCTAAGTACGCCAATGCTCTGTCCATTGAGCTAGCCAGGGTTCATACCATGCCTAGTGTCATTCTTCACTCATATTTTAAAGTAGTCTCTGTGATGGAAGTACGGGTTCGATTCCCGTGTCCAGGTGTCATTTTTCAATTTAAAGAATATGATATTTAGATGCGTTTATAGCCGTAACTAACAAATATAATAGCTCGGCTATTTAAGCCAACTTAAGTTAAACTTACAGATTATCACAAATATTAGATGGACGAAAATTGCCACAAAATATCGGTAGTTTACATATATTTAAATTTTAGCTTTATAAAAAATTATCATCATATTAAATATGTTTTAAAATAGGTTTGAAATTTTTTCCATTTTTCCAAAAACTGCTTCACAGAAAATTGATCAACATCCATGTTATTTCTTGGTAAAAAAATAATCTAAGGCACATTACTGCAATGTTATCAACCAGTGTTATTAAAACAAGTTAAAAGCAGTAATTTTTAACCTTACACTCTGGGAAATATTTAAGCACACATCTGCCATCTGTATTATATTAACAGGGTTAACAATTCTTACATCTTAAATGTAAACATTGAACACAAGTTTATTTACACATATTTCATGAAAAACTTAATGATTTTAGTTGCATCTCACACAATAACTAAAAAATATAATATTCATAGTTATATAACAGGTTTATGATAACATTTTGGATATGATAGTCTATGATAGTTTTATGACTCTTGAAATAAAAAGGCAACACTTTAATATTTTTGAAAATGGCCGTGTGTTCAATTTCTTGTACAAGTAGCCATTTTCTCAATTCGGAAATACAATTGAAACCTTTTATTTTAATAGACGTCCAAAGAGCCTTTCAAACCAATTTTTTTTTTTATTACAGTGATGGGTATTTATTTTGAAGATACTCAAAATAAATAAAATAGTAAAAATGGTGGAAGGAAAGAGGAAGATGGAGACACTTTACTCGACTGACCGGGCTATCAGCTGAAAACAGTTGATGAAAGATTCATAAAATAAAGTGCGTCAAGAAAAATATATTATCTAGGAGGTGTGTATTAAAATTTTGTTTCTTAACTTATGCAAAAGACTCGAGAACAAATTTTCAAGGAACCAAAAACTGAACTCAATAAATATTGTGTTTAAAGTAATCCAAGAAAACAAAGACAAAATAAGTTACTAAATGTCTACCTAAATTTTCTGTGAATTCAAATTTGGGTTTTTTTTCAGAAGAAAAAAAAGCAATGCATTTTCAGTCACTTTGAGTAAAAAACTATACAACAATATGATTTGTATTATTTATCAAATTCCAAAACACCTCATGTTTGAAAGTTGCTGCCTCTCCATGGTTGCAAGATTGTCTATTGCCAATTTGTTTTTAAAATCTCCATTAAAAACGAAGTAATTCTAAATAAATTACATTAAGTCAATTATATTATATTGGTAAGAAGGTATAAGAAAGGTGGATAGAAACATATATAAGGGACAAACACAATATGGCCTTTACAATGAAAAGAAGAACACAGTTCACACTTTACACTGCTGCCAATGGACAAAGAGGTAATGGTTGCCTCTTAAAGGAAATTGATCGTCACCGCCCAATCCCCCGACTCAGGTTTCATTCTATCGGAACTCATCAGGGAGGAGTTTGAAACACAACTTCCTAAAAGAGAAAAAGGAAAATGGTAAAGAATGATAGGACACACAGATAGGAACATGTAAAAGGTATAACATAAAGGACAACAATATAAAGTGTGAACCTCTGTTCTTCACTGTAAAACGATATTGTGTTCGTCCACCTTTTATATGTTTCTATCCACCTTTCCTATACCTTCTTCCAAATATAATACATTTACCTCATAAAGCGAAAAGAGGTTTTCCCTATAAAGATATATTAAGTCAAGCAATCTGCCATTCAATTTCATACAAATTCAACTTTAAAAAGTTGGTACGAGTGTTTGAATAAAGTTGTTTTGTGAACCATCCTTTCTTTTAATATGCACCAAGTACAAAACTTAGAGAGTGATATATGAATCCCACATTCTCACTTTATTGACCTCAAATGGGATTTCTTAGAGCGGTGGCCGGGCACCACAAGATAACAACCCTGCTTTTTGTAATCATTTAGGTATGTAGTTATAAGTTTGTAACTGTCACGGAAGTAAATTTACTCGAGGATTCACTCGTAAAGGAGTATTGTGTAGTTTTAGTTGGTGTGTAAGGCGCTGTTTATAAAATAAGTAGTTGTCATTGCAATCTATTTTTATGGACGATCAGCCCCTATGTACAGACCAAAACTATAGCTATATTTGTGAGCTGCCCAGTAGACAACATTAACATTCACACCTTTAAGAAAGCACAGCTCAGGAACAGAGACTGACAGATTCAAGAATAGGTCTCTGATGTTAACAAAAGGACATCATAGCAGTCGCAACAACTCTTAGTGCCAATCTGACAAAAAGAAGAAGTGGGAGGCGAAAATGTTCTCGTCTCTGTTAATATCAAAACATAGTTTCTTTACAGCTCCCGACTGAAAATGTTTGTACTAAGTTTGTAGCTGTATTCAAGAGTCACAAAAATTGTGGACATTGTTTACGGCTAAAGAAAATAACCAGTGCATGTTAAACAAATCCAATTCATGTTAGATCCACAAACAAAAATATTCACTTTATGAACTATGATAACGAAAAAACATACAAATGCTGATGTCCCATTCGTGCGGCTCCTATGTACAAAATACTATGATCTAGGTGTGTGCAAAGTTCCCTTTTTTTTCAATTTTAAGTGAAGCTGAATCAAATTATGTGAAATATTACCAAAACCAAATCGAAGTATGTGGAGAAAGAGATACTTTGCATAGTCGTTCAGCTTTGGCATTTGATATATTTCATATGTTATATAATGTATGAGATAAAGAGCACCAGACAAAATATAATATGAGCTGTCCATACATATCTAGTTATGGGGGAGGCAAGAAACTGTGCAAATAGCCCAAAAAACAACTCGCTACTTGTTTCATCCTCACTAACTTTCTCTGCCCTTGCATACTCCCTTCACTTCAACAACAACCATGCATACAGTCATACATGCTGTTTTATTCTTAGAACACTTTAATATTTATCTTTTTCTGGCATTCGTCTACAACATTTGATCACATCCACACACTATATCTTCACATATTAATCCTCCACACATGCCCAAACCAACATCAGATGCTTCTTTCACATCGACTGATCGACTCAATTCCCTTTCCTTCAGCACCCATTCTTTACCGACTCTGTCCAAATATTAAAATGTTAGTAAATATTTGTTAGTGTTGTCACTTTTATTTCCGCTTTATTTTCCCATAATTCTTTCATATGTTTTATTACGTATTATAATATGTTATATTTCAAATATAATTAACAATCTTTTTACAAAACTGATTAATAAAGTCAACACAATTTTTTTAAGATTTTTGTCATGTGATCATTAATTTGTATTTTAGCTTTCAATATTGTTGTGTCAAAGTTAAGGGTTAAAAAAAAAAAGTTGAAGTTGACAAATATTCAAAACAGGAATCAAAGTTTTTGAACAATGCACACCCCTAACATTTAATTTATTGAGTGTGTCAAATTATGTCTGAAACTTCTTTATATGCAAGTCACATTAAAAATAGCAAAAGCGTTTTTAGTTGAGCTCTTGAAACTTTATCAAGTTAGTCACATAATTGGTCTTTATCTCAAATGTAATTGGCACTGTCAAGATAAATGTAAGGAAATTAAAGTGTTCAATTCTATTTAACAATTATGTTTTGACTTTACTGTTCAGATTTGCACAAAGACAATTAATTTATTACCAAGTGATTTAAAATGTAGAACATTTTATGGCCTTGGAAATAGTATTACAGGTGTGTTTCAAATCATGTTTTATTAACAATAAAATAAGCAGTAAACAACTATAATATTCTTGATTACTATTACCATCAACCTTATCAATAATGATTTATAAACACTTAGTAACAAAAATAAAACCTTCACCTCCTTGGTATGGTTTCAAACGGGAGTATTAAGCCTTCGAGTACCCTTTTTATACGTTAGAAGGAGGTAGAAGTTGCTTTGAAAAGAATGAGGGGTGGAAAGCCACAAGTAGTGAACGAACTTACAGTGGACAGGAGTGTAACAGGAGCAGAAATGGGAGTAAGACGGTGGTACAGACTTTTTAAATCCATCACTGTTCCCAGCCTGTGGCCCGGGTCAGTTTTTTTTATCTAAGCCATACATTTTCCACCGCCGGCTTGCTAGGCCTGTCGTAGCTTCATATGCCTCAGAATCTAACTTACGACTAGGACAGGCACAGCATCCAGTCCCCTGCCATTAATTCATTGTTGTGAAAGAGTAAACCTACATTTCCCAAACTATAAATTTTTCAGCCATGCCGAGAATCGAACCTGAGACCCTTAGCTCAGAGAGCATACACGCTACAGACTGATCTGAGGTGTCAGATGGTGGTATGGATGGTAGAGTATTAAGGTAGGTCAGTGTAGCAGAACAAAATGGCCCAGGATTGTCCAAACGAGATTAGTACAGACTTTAGATATTTAAAAAATGGAATAGAAAGAAATGGGCAAAATATAAGGAAAGGAGAATGAGTAAAGGTATAAGGAAAGGAGAATGAGTAAAGGTATAAGGAAAGGAGAATGAGTAAAGGTATAAGGAAAGGAGAATGAGTAAAGGTATAAAGAGGAGCTCAGAGAGAAGGGTTCAACGATAGATCTAATATCCAGACAAGAACTGAAGATAGGAGAGAGAGAGAGAGAGACCACAACGGTGAGCAAACAAGAGACGGGAGGAGAAGATAACGGCGAGTTTGTTAGCGAGTGGAGGAAAATGGAGGCATTTTACTAATGACCTAGTCGGAGGCTAGTAACAGCTCATCCCTATAATGATAAATATTAAACCTTCGTCTTGATCCCTGCCCCCTTTCGACGAGAGCCAAACAGTGTCATATTTTCTAACAATATGCCAATCAGAAGTCTGACACCCTGGCTCAGTCAAGAGCACGTCTGTATACTGAGCTAAGGATCCCGGGTTCGATTCCCGGCACGGCTGAAGAATGTATCATTGGTGAAATGTGAGTTTACCCTTTTACAGTGATAAATTAACGGCCAGGGACTGGATGCTGTGCCTGTCCTAGTCTTAAATTATATTATAAGACATATGAGACCACGACAGGCCTAGCAGGCCGATGGTGGAAAATATATGGCTTGAATAAAAAACCGAACCGGGCCACAAGCTGGAGAAGGTAATGGCTGTAAATAAAAATATCAATCATAAATGACATCTTAAAAAGATTTTTTGTTTTTCCTTTAATAATCTTCTCTTCCATTATATTCAATGAGCTTAGCCCCTAAAAATAGTTTGTTTTAACAATTAATATAATTTTAATTCATCTTCAAAACAGATTATAGTTAAAGTGTGTCTATATCTTAATTTAATTGTAAAAGAATGAAAACAGCCAAAAATTGAACTGGACCAACATTTCATATAATTTTGTAAACTAACTTAAGTACCAGGTCAAAGTAGAGGAAACTAACCGTATTGTTGACTTTGCCAGAGTATTTATTCTAAAACGTCTGACTGTACAAATATTTGTAATGTGCTATCTGTACAGTCAAAAATAAAGGGTGTTAAATGATTCTAAGCTATACAACCGAGTTTAACGATTCTCATTAAAGTAATAATGGAGCGGGCATAACCCCCTCCCAATTTTTTTTATCAGAAGTTTGTTGTCCTCATTTTACACAGTGAGCCATTTATGAAAAGCCTCACTATAAAATATGATACATTTATTAAAACAATAAATTTATTATAGAATTTAGATGATCGAAAATCCCAGAATAATAAAAAAAAAATATCGGGATTTGCCATTGCATTGATGTAGCTGTTTTAAGTAATATGTGATGATATGATTTCTATGAAAGATTTATTTTCTAGCTCCCCACGATCCCAACACATGGATCATATGTTTGAAGTCTTGTTAAAAATGTGTTTTGGCACAAGATTTAAAAAAAATTGATCAAAGGATGAGAAGTGTTAGTTGGTAGAAAAAACTGCAACAAAATACGCCTGGAAGAAAAAAAAATGAAAAATCAATAAGTTAAGAAAACACCCTCAGCACAATCAATCAATCAATATCAAACCTTAGCCAGGTTCGAGACTAGTACACCATTCATATGGCCAGCTTTGACGTTTTTTAAACTGCTAGCCTCAAACCTCCTACAGTAGCCCCATGGCTTCTTTGGTGCTGACTGACAGCTGATGGCTTTGAAAAGTTACCAGATCCAAATTATGTATCCCTACGCCGAACCATATGATCTGCAAAAACATGTGTTTAGCAGCTGTCACTTCTGACGGTCAAAATCCAGGTGTATACCTAAATGTTGACTGTCAGAAGTCAGCTGTGAGCTGTCAGTCAGCACCAAAGAAGCCATGGGGCTACTGTATCGTGTTTCTAACACCCACACCCTATATTCTAGAAAAAGTAATTACAATATAATATTATAGCTTGCCTTTTATCAAAATTGTATCAATAAAAGTACTGACGAGTTTTAAAATAATACTATTGAGAGTGGGGGAAACACCAAAAAGGAATATAAATGTAAAAATATAAGTTTGATTAAAAGCAACCTCTAAAATTCAATTATTTTTTTCCCAACATTTGTCAAAATATTTTTTGCAGTCGTAATCTGAAAGGTTGGTTCAAAGAAGAGTAGAAAAATATCTCTTTTCAATGAAAATCTAAGCGTTTACACACAATGTTTAAACATTCGCTTGGAATAAACATTTTCAAGGCCTAATTGTGGGCGAAAAGAGGCCGACCCTAGTAATCCTGGAAAGGAAACTGGTCGGCTATGTGATGTAAGATGTATTGCAAGGCACATGACGGGGACAAAGCAAACAGCTGCCTCCACATGTATTCGTACAGGAGCTGAGGCCCGCCACGACGGACATCCTGAATATCTTCACACACCTCTACAGCAGATGCCCAAATAGTTTCTGTTGGCAAAATATGAACTACATTCAATTTCAAATTATGGATTTTTGGTTGATGAACTATTTATTTAAAGATGAACTATTCTCATTATTCAAATCCAATACACACATCTAACATTTTCTACCAAATATTTGCAGACATGTTAATAATAATAATAATAATATTTAGCACCGCGTCTTACTACCCGTTCGGGTTATACGCTTTAAGTACTAATTACGCTAATGGATTAGGAATTAGAAAGGTTGAACTAGAGGAAATGAACCTGCATTTGCGTGGAGGGAGAGTGTAAAACAATTTTGGAAAAACCACCCTCAGTTCACCCGACCGAGATTCAAACCTCGATCTCCCTGTCCTCAGCGGTCGAGCTCAACACGACAAGGGCGTTAGCCAACTACGCCACCGAGGCGGGTGACATGTTAGTAGAAACTGAACATTTTAAATAAGTAATTTTAGCTTCTTAAATGAAACATTAAAAAAAAGAGTACTGTGATTAAAAATAAAATAATTGCAACAATGAATTAAGCCTATTTTTTTTAGTGAATTTAGAAACTTAAGAGGTTACTTTTTAAACATTAGTGTACCGGCTTTTTAATATGGGATGAAGTGGGACACATTAATAAATAAACTTAAATCAGAAAATGGAATTAAAAAAAAAGAAGGGAAAATGGCCTGATTGAAGACAGATTTTTGTATATATAAAAAAAATTACTAAGAGACATAAATTAAATAAAAATAGGGTGTGGACAACTTTTTTTAACTATGCCTAAGAACTGCGAGAATAAACTCTAAATCGAGGTGGTTTATTTTGTTGTTGATGGCAACTCACCGAGGTTGTCTTGTATACGTCTGGTCCCCGGTTCGTCGTGCTCCATGAGTGTCTCCACAGTAATGATGCTGGTGTACTCGGTCAGAGTTTTCAACGTCTCCTCCGAGAGCACGTCAATCTTGTTATTGACGACAAGCGTGGAGTTTGGCCTCACGTGGGCACGGATATGGGTCACCACTTCTTCCACCAGTGCAGATTGAGACTTACCTGCCGGGTCCTGCAAAAAACATGGTACGTAAAGCTACCTTTTGGGGGATAGTTAACCTCCGCTCTAAATGGAGCCTACAACGTTTGAAAAATATAGCAAATGTGACAAATAAATAGAGTGAGACTCTTCGTAGCACATCATCAAAAGCTCCAAATTTTATTCAAACAGTGAGCACATTCAATGAACCTGAGTTTGCATTGAATCCAGAAAGAAAAGTTTAATGAACAAAATGAGTTAAAATTATAAATTTATTCGATGTTATTTTTACCAATGCAATGTATGTGACCACTATAAATCATATTCTTAGAACAAACATGAATTCATGTTAAATAGTGCTTTTAATTTGCTTTGGGTTTCAACTTTCGAAATCTATATTTATAAAATTATTGACTCAATTCATCAGAGTAATAAGGAATCCGACACCTTGGCTTAATTGGTGGCGGTCTGTCTGCCGAGTTTAGGGTCCCAGATTCAATTCCTGGCAGGGCCGAATATTTATTATTAGTCAAATGTGGGTTTACCCTTTCACATTTACGAGTTAACAACCAGGGACTGGATGTTGTGCCTGTTCTAGTATTATTATTATTATTATCAGCGCGTCTTACTACCTGTTCAGGTTATACGCACTTACGCTAATGTGCAATGGTAGGGTGATTGTGAGATGAAATGAAGGACCTACAGTTTAACGTGGAATCCGAACCATGGTGGAGGCCTGGCATTCCCCACATTCACAAGATGTCTTGTCAGAGGTGAAGGAAGGGTTTGGTAATCAGATAAATCTGTGCCGGGACCGAGGATTGAACCCCGGCCGCCAGCACATAAGTCTGACACCTTACCACTAGACCGCCAGGTCACCATGTAAGGTGTAAACTGTGTTGTTCTTTTCACTATAAAAACCATATTTTGTTCATTCATTTGTTTTTATCCACCTTCCCTGTCTCTTCTTCCCAATACAATACAATACAATTACCTCAAAGTGAAACGAGGGTTTCCTTATTGATGTATTAACACGGTGTCTACTCAACTTGACCAATGACATTTCCGACTTTTTTCCCCGATTTTCCCTGATCATTTCCTAAAATTCCCAACTAAAAAATATGTCACATCCTTCTAACTCCCCTTAGCTCCCCCCTCATTTTTCTATAAATCTTTTTTATGAATAATAATAAATTAAAATTTAAATAAACTATTTTTTAAATTCATATTAACATTGTTTACTAGGCATTTAAAAATATATTACACAACTACAAACAAAAAAACTACAGTTTGAATAACATTATTATTTACTGTTTTATTGTATTTGGAAGAAGGTACAGGAAAGGTGGATAGAAACATATAAAAGGGGGACGAACACAATATGGCCTTTACAATGAAAAGAACACAGTTCACACTTTACACTGCTGCCAATGGACAAAGAGGTAATGGATGTCTCTTAAAGGAAATTGATCGTCACCGCCCAATCCCCCGACCTAGGTTTCATTCTATCGGAACTCATCAGGGAGGAGTGTGAGACGCGCAACGCAACTTCCTAAAAGAGAAAACCAAAAAACACAAAAGAGGAGAAAAAGGAAAATGGTAAAGAATAAAATAACACATAGATAGGAACAAATAAGAGGTTTTCCTTATAGAGTTATTTACTGATATAGTGATTATTATATATCATATATAGAGTAAAACCACATTTTCCCAGATTTTTGTTGTGATTTACCAAACTCCCGACTTATTCCCGTTTTTTCCCAATCACTTCAAATTCCTGGCTAATTCCCATTTTCCCTGATTTTTGCATGTGGTAGAACACCTGATTAACTATTTGTTCATAATTTATACTCAGTTATGCATTTTAGATGTGTATCAATGAGTTTACAACAATTATCTACGTTACCCTCCAACCCTCTCTTTTAAATGATTGCCAGGGCATTTGTTTTAAATATGTGTGTTAAAATTTATCAATGTTTGGTGTTATAAAATAATGACTTTGTAATATTGTAACTATACTGAATGATCAGCATCGCCTTGATTGCTAAAAGAGCTTATCAGCTCAGCCATAGTGGTTGTAAAACTATTGACACATTAGAAACACAGATACTAGTCACCAAAGTGAAACTCTTTTTCAGTTGGGTATCATTTTGTATTGTGAATTTCATTGCCAATGTAGCAGAATAAATACAAGTAAAAAAACAAAATGAACTTCCTAAAAATTTTTGTCTTCAATATCCCAAGGAGAAAAGTTGTTTGAAATAAATCTTGCAAATGGTTAAAGTTGTCTAAACTTTGTAAGCCTTTGGGAAAACTTGGTTCTCAGATTTTCAATGATTTTAAGCTGTTTTTTCACCTCGAAAAGTTTTTGTATTAAACATAATTAAGTTTAAAAAAGAGTTAAATAATTGAGTGTTTAAAAACTATTTAGTTTTTATGAAAATTGGTTCTACACAACGCCAATTTTCCAGAAAAGGGTTGAACCACAGAAATCATGTTTATGGTTTTTTGGTCATAACCTAGCAGTTCCAAATTTAGTTAGTTCAAATATTTTCTGTGTTATCAAGAAGAAATACAAAATAGATTTGCCATGCGAGATCATCGTCCTAGGTAGTAGATCATATCAATTTATCTAAGAAAATATTTTATTTGAGGAAGGTGACCTGGTGGTCTAGGGGTAAGGTGTCAGATTTCTATGCTGGCGGCCGGGGTTCAATCCTCGGTCCCGGCACAGATTTATTCACCCTACTATTACACATTAGCGTAAGTGCGTATAACCCGAACGGGTAGTAAGACGCAGTGCTAATAATAATAATAATAATAATATTTGAGGAAGTAGTTCCTTAAATTGTTGAAGGACAGACAACATCTGTGTGAAAAAGAAGCTCTCCATACTGACAGTCCAATTCTTCAGTAACTTAAACTCTATAAACAATCTGTTTTAATGTTAATTTGTACTACTACTTTCATGACATTCTTCATACGCAATTTACAAAGATCTTGAAAATGAATTATACAATGATTATTCCAGAAATAGGTAATTTTTTTTTGACATAATATAAAAAATCCTTATGAAGAATGCTTGTCAATTCATGAACACCATCTGTGATTATGCGATTATGCTTGTTTTTGAGTTAAGATTTGCAAAATTCCTTTTTAATTACAAAAATCATTGAATCACATTTTAAAAAAAGGGATTAGTTGAGCTGTGCCAACCATACGCAGTAAAATCATTTTAGTGTCAGGTCCAAGGGATATATAAAAAATTTGGAGTTTTCATGAGTATTTAGGCAGCTAGTACACAATAAACCAATCCCTCAAAATGTGATATCTGTTATCATACTATTTTTATATGCTATATGAAACACACATAAAAGCCCATGAAAAGTCAAACACAAAATATAAAAACTTGGAAAAATTACAGATTTTAACAAAATTGATGGAAGCCACTTATTAGGAAAGCTGCTAGCCACCAGTTATCAGTTTCCTGCTTTCTCATTCACTATGTGTCAATAGGCCAACTCCCAACTTTATTTGAAATTCTCTGTGCATGGGGTGGTTTAATAAAGATTGTTAACACAGGTTTGAAATAAGCAAGACTCAAAAAAAACAACAATGTATAAGGTTTCGAATTATCCAAAGATTTCCTTCTAAAATTCATATTAAATGTTATTTTTTTTACCATTTATTTAAATATAGATTTCATGAAGAATCACGGCGGGTTCAAACTAACTAATTTTTCAAACTAACCAATGTCGAATTAGCCAAATCCTACTATAATTTGATTCATTGATCTGTAAACTGAGGAAAGGAATGATTTCACATCTGCCCTAAGTTGTTTGATTAAATCTATGGCTACGAGCTCGAAGCAACGTGTCAAAGTACACGCTGATAGTTGGACCAAATCAATAGCGGCCAGTATTTTTTTCTTTATTTTTGAATTCTGCAAATCATTCTAAGTATCTACAGTTATATCCTCCTTCATCAACTTGCAATGGTGGAAAGTGCTTTTTTTTTCCTTGCTAGCTAAAACATCCAAAACTTTGAACCAAATTACATTAATAGCAAACCATTCACTAAAAGTCAAAAGATTACCTTGGAAATGGGGAAGGCTCACAAAGTATAACAAAGCTAAGCTAAGATTCGAGAAACAGCTTGGATTGATATCTCTCTCTCTCTCCGTTTGCTTATTTGAAGGGCCCAGACATTGATGACCTTAGAATTATCAAAAACTTATAATGAATGCACATGATTAGATCTAACACACACTTTACAAATGTCAACTCTCGCATCCTGATAAATATAATATTGAATTACAAATATCTGCTTCAAAAGTCCTGCTTAATTGCAGTGTCTCAATAGGAATGTGTATTTTACAACAATACAAGCAAAGTGGTACAAAGTTCATTGCCCCCTTATCTTATCATTCTGACAACAATAGGCTGCCAAATTGTGTGTTTGAATAGCTATGCATTTAGAAAATATCGATAGTATTTAAAATTATACCTATTTTAGATATATGACCCGCCTCGGTGGCATAGTTGGCTAACGCACTTGTCGTGTTGAAGCTCGACTGCTGAGGACGGGGAGATCGAGGTTCGAATGTCGGTCGGGTGAACTGGGGGTTGTTTTTCCTAAATGGTTTTCCACTCTCCCTCCACGCAAATGCAGGTTCACTTCCTCTAATCCAACCTTCCCAATTCCTAATCCATTAGCGTAATTAGTACTTAAAGCGTATAACCCGATGTATAACCCGAACGGGTAGTAAGACGCGGTGCTAATATATATATATATATATATATTATATGACTAAAAGTAACCAAAGAAAGATATAAAAATGTTTCCATGACTAGGGTGTTATGAATAGAATTTATGTGCACATGAGCATTGTCTGTAATGAAGCAATAAAAAGATGACATGTCATCAAAATCCAGGCCCTGATTATTATACAAAGACAAGAACACACTAACATTACCAATTATGGCCGTTCAAAGTTATTTTTGTCATTCTCAAATGTTATGTGTGAGTATTTGATAGTTTTGAAAATGTAAAGAAGAGTCAAAGATTGATTGTAGTTTTGTTGTGTGATCAACCGGAACTTGACTAGTCGCTGCGCGGGAGGGTAGTAACAATACCTGTCCGCTGTGATGCAGCATAGCGCACCAGGTCCTAGCGGGCATCAGACTGGTGTCGGCAATGCACAGCACCTTGCCCTTCTTGCCGGCTCCTAAGGCACGCTCCGACATGTATCCGTCAGGAAACACGTCTACCACCACCACAGAGTTCTTGTCTCCGCCCAGGAGCCAGTCTTGGGGATGGCTCAAGATGTAGTTCTGCACCACATCCAGGCAGCGCTCGTACACGCGCTTCACAATGTGGTTCTTTAAGTCTAGAGCAAACAAGTGGCACATTCTTAGAAAATGATTGATATCATTCAGAAATCAACTATTATATAAGGTTTTTTTAATACTTCAAAACATATTTAAATAATATTATTATCACCGGGTCTTACTACCCGTTCGGGTTATACGCACTTACACTAATGTGTAGTGGTAGGGTGATTGTGAGTTGAAATGGAGGACCTACAGTTTAACGTGGAATCCGAACCACGGTGGAGGCCTGGCATTCCCCACATTCACAAGATGTCGTGTCAGAGGTGAAGGAAGGGTTTGGTAATCAGATAAATCTGTGCCGGGAGCGAGGATTGAACCCCGGACCCCCAGCACAGAAGTCTGACACCTTACCCCTAGACCACCAAGTCACCACCCATATTTAAATAAATATAGTTGAAATGAATTGGGAGAAACTAAACTACAATTTCTATAAGTTAAACACATAATTAATGTGATTAATTAATAAGGTTAGTGCCCATCATAACAAACTACAAATTATCCATAGGAGCCTAATTTTTTTGTAAAGTTAACTTTTAAAAATTAAGGCTATTTCAGCGCACGGCTCCATTAACTTCACAAGCACTATGCAAAGCTTAGAAACTTTTAACCCAGAACATTATTCTTAAATCACCAACCACCCGGCTTGAGCAACAGGAGTATAAATGACTTAACAAATCAAATTCCTAGCCATATTAAATTATTTTAACCACCTCCAGAGATACAACAAGAAATCTCTGTAATAAGCATCACTAAGAGCCCTTTCACACCGTCACTAGAGGCGAGTATCTTTTTAAAATACGCTCACACATTTTGTAGCCATATGGATTGCAATCGGAAGGTTCTTGTTTTATATGTTTTACTTAAGAAGGCAAAGGTGCAACAGGAAAGAATGGGTGCACCTTCACTCTAGCATAACATAGTTTGGACCATTCTCACACTTGAATTATGAATAGTTGTTTTTTTAAAACTTTTTTCATGTGTCTAGTATTCTCAAAGTCCTGATGTAGTTCAAGGAAAACACCTCGCCACCCTTTAGTTGCTATTGTTCACAATCTGTGTTCCTCTTAGAGTCTTGTCACATTAAACAGACCTATCGGAAACTTAACACCATTATATGTGCTAAAGCTATTCCGGGCTCCATCCAAAACCTTATAATTTAATAAAATAATAGAAATTATACAAGTACAAAATGCTTCCCCCTCACACCAAGTGTAAATTGAGCCTGAGAGCAGGAAGAAACGGCCCGCGTGTGAAAGTTTCCATAAGAGCCAATGGTCTATAGTTGATGTTTGTCCCATCGCTAGGAGCCAAACTACAAACACGGGCGGGTGATTTTTCTACCCACGCAAACAAGCGGGTCTGCTTTATGTGAAAGGATACCTTTAACCAATCAGACTTTATTTCTAGCGACGGTGGCAAGGTTCGACCTGCTACGTGTGAAAGAGCTCTAAGCCACAAGGCCAAACTATCAGCAGGTGTCAGGTTCAAATAAACAGGATGACCAAAAAAATAATAAGTAAGCTCACTAAGGTGTTTGCAAGTGACATCGACAGGCGTCTGCTCACACCAGCCCACAATGGCCTGTATGGCGGCCTTGAGCTCGCACTTGATGTTGACGAAGAAGGAGCCATCCCTGATCGACACCTTCTTGGGGCAGTCGAAGCAGGACCAGTTATACTTGTCAACAATGCGGGCCTTGCTCCACTTCATGGTGCCGACGCCGTGGCACTCGGGGTTATTGCAGCGCACTCCCCGACGCAGGAGGCCCATTTGTTTCATCCACTCACACAGCTCACCTTCATGGCCTGATTGGAGCATCGGTCGAATCACAGTATGAAAGTACTCTCGCTCTCTGTGAAACATTCGTAACAAACATAACCACATTAACAATCGTGTCTCACTAAATCTCTCCTTCCTGCGCAACTTCTCATCCTAACTTTTATTACTTCATGCAGCGAAATATTCTCATGGTTGCAATTTTTTTTTTTCCTCACTGATGTTATTAAATAACTTTCCTAGGTAAACATGGAATTTATTTTTCTGTCAAAAATAGATTGATATGATGAACCACAGACTAACGTTATTATCAGATAGGACATATTTAACCTAAAGTCCTACTGTTTCAGGAGTCAAAACAGAGCAATAACCATTACAATTTAATCTTTTTGGTTTCTAATGTGCTTTATAATAAGATCTCCAAAGCTGTTAGATTAGTTTTTCATTTATTTAATGGATTTACCTTAATTTATATTTTTCCAGTAAAATCAATTTTTTTAGGTACTATACCTATACTATCAAAGATTGTGTGCAACTACAATGACTGGTGATATGTTTTTTTAAATGCTCGCAATCAAATTTGCCCGTAAATTAATATTTTCATTAGTGCTACTAAACCAAAGTAATTTAGGACTCACTCAGGTGAAAGGACACAAACTAAACGAAAATACACCTTTTCTTTTTTAGGGGCCTCTATCACTATATTTATATATTTCATCATTATTAATACACAAACAATAGAGTGAACCAAAGAGCCCTAATAGGTGCCTACAACAATGTAGAGTTTGATAGTTTTGAATAGTTACACGATTAAGACAAAAATCTCTAAGATCACAAGAGAAACATAGACACGTAAATAGTGACTGACATTGTGTGGTGAATCTTTGAGCCTGTGTTATCATCATCATCATCATCATCATCATCATGAACTGTTTCCAGCCTGTGGCCGGGTCTGTTTAGTAAAATGCCCCCCTCTCCCTTTGTTCTTCCACCATTCTTCCTCCTACACTATCTTCTACTATCCTCCTCTCACATGCACACCTGCTGCTATCTCTTCCTCCTACACTATCTTCCACTATCCTCCTCTCACTTGCACACCTGCTGCTATCTCTTCCTTGTTCTTCCACCATTCTTCCTCCTACACTATCTTCCACTATCCTCCTCTCACATGCACACCTGCTGCTATCTCTTCCTCCCATCTCTCCCTTGGTCTTCCTTGTGGTCTCTTCCATACACACTTCATATCCATTAATCTTCCTGGAATCCTCTCCCCTTTCATCCTCATTACGTGTCCATCTCATCCCAGCTTCCTCTACTATCTCACGTACCCCAACTCTAGACCTTACATCTTCATTCCTAATCCTATCTCTTCTGGTGACAGCTAGCATGCTCCTCAAAAACTTAATTCTCATGTCCTCCACTTTCCTTGTTTTTATTTTATACAAAGCACAAGTTTCCGCTGCATACGCTACTAAGGGTAAGAAGTATGCTCTATACGCACTTCCTTACACTTTAGGGGCACTTCTCTTTTCCATAGGTCTCTTACACAAATTTAGAAAACCTCTCCATGTTGTCCTCGTCTCACATATCTTCTCTGCTGCCCCCTTTTGCCTCAATCAATCTACCCAGATAATTTCCATTCTTTGCTTCTTTCAAATCTACTTCGTCCAGTTCTATCACCTTTCTTGGACTTGTTCTCTGCCTTGTCATCACCATTCACTTCACTTTTCGCCGTACTAAATTTTCACCTTCTCATTCAATTCCTGCAGCTGTTTCTGTATTTCCTCTTCCTTCCCCCCTCCTCCCCCCTCTCCTACATACCATCAAGTCATCTGCAAACATCATTGCTTTCATTTTCTCCTCCCCCAATTTCCCTGTCACTCTATTTATCATCATTTCCATCACCAATACAAATAGTAATGGTGAGAGGGCACTTCCCTGCTTTATTTCGTTTTTTAATCAGAACCACTCTGTCCACTCTCTTTCATTCTTTATACAACTCACATTATTATCATACATATTCCTTACTCTCATAGCCACTCCTCTTTCTACTCCAGGCTCCTCCATTGCTTCCTATACTTTCTTTCTATCCACACTATCATTGGCTTTTTCTGCATCCATAAATGTAATTAACAGATCCTTTCCAAACTCATATATTCTCTTTTCCATTAAATGTCTAATTACAAATATTGCATCTATCATCGACCTCTTCTCTCTGAGCCCATGTTGCTCCTCAGTCCATTTTCCCTCCACACTCATGCTCCTAATTCTACTTTCCAAACTCTTTTCGTACATTTTCACACAATGACACATCAGTGTTATGCCTCTATAATTTTCACATTTCTTCTTATACCCTTTCTTGAATATTGGTAAAATAATACCTTTTGTCCCATCCTCTGGCACTTTCTTCTCTCTCCACAATACCCTTGCTACTCTGTACTACCGATCTAGACCCATTTCTCCTGCTACTGTTATCGTTTCCACCGTGAGTTTGTCCCCTCCTGGTGACTTTCCCTTCCTCATCCTTTTCAAGGCCCCTTCTTTCACCTTCTTCCAGGTTAGGATTGCTACATCCTCCTCCATCTCTTCATATTCCTCCCGTACCAATCCTTCCCCCTCTGGGTTCAACAATCTCTCAAAATATGATTTACACAGCTTCTTTAGCTTCTCATCCCTCTCCACTATCCTTCCTTTTTCATCCCACATTCGGACCTCTTTCCTATTTTCCCTTCTCTGGCTCACTTGACTAAACAATATCTTCTTGCTCCCTTCCCCATCAATCTGTAGCCCTTTTGTCTACTCATCCATCCATGTTTTTCTCCCTTCTCTTACTATCTTCTTTGCATTTCTCTTTTTCTTCCTATCCTTATACTCTGTCTCGATTGTTCTTTTTGTGAACCATTCTATAAAGGCTTTGTTCCTGGCATTCACTGCTTCCTTTAACTTTTCCTTATATCTTCTCTTTCCACTAGTTCTTCCGCATATCTCCTCTGCCACTTTTACCACACGCATGCACTTTTTGAACCTTTGCCACTCCTCTTCTCCTTTTATGTTATCCTTTAGTAATGCTGCTCTTACTCCGACTTGAAAGCTCACTCTCTCCCCCACTTGGCTGAGCTTCCATATCCTTATCCTATTTTTCTGCTTCACTATCTGGCGCCCCCTTCTCCAGCCCTTCGTGTCGGTGTCCATGGTCCCCATCCAAAGAGACACTTGGCAGGACCTTAATGTTCATTGTGCACACCTTTGCTTCTCTATCTAATATAAAATAGTCAATTAAGGATTTTTTTCTCCCCATTCCAGTTATAGCGCGTTACATTATGAGTATCCCTGCTTCTTTTAAACCAACTATTTCCCACTTTTAATCCATCTCTTGAGCACAGCTCCAGGAGTTTCTCCCCATCCATTAGCTCCCGGTATCGGTTCAAAACCTCTTCTATCCTTCCCAACATTGGCATTTACACCCCCATCACCGCTTGCCTTTCCTTTCACAGACGTCTTTCCGGTTCTTCATCAAAATTTTCTTTCTCCTCCAAATTGTATCTAACTTGAGGGGCATATACCTGCAGTACTTCTAACTGCTTTCCTTTCTCTGTAATTACTATTTTCATTATATTGTCATTTATTCTCTCCATCTCTACTTCCCAGGCTATCCTCATTACAAACCCAACTCCATTTCTCCTTCCTGATCATTCCCCATCCAATGTAGCATATATCCTTTTCTTAATTCTATCACTCCAGTTTGTCTCACTCTAAACACATCCTGCTTCCTTTCCTCCATTAGATCCACAATCTCTTCCACCCCTCCTGTCGTTGTACCTAACCATAGCGTGTTGTTGTCCTTTCCTCCACTAGATCCACAATCTCTTCCACCCCTCCTGTCGTTGTACCTAACCATAGATTGTTGTTGTCCTTTCCTCCATTAGCTCCACAATCCCTTCCACCCCTCCTGTCGTTGTACCTAACCATAGATTGTTGTTGTCCTTTCCTCCATTAGCTCCACAATCCCTTCCACCCCTCCTGTCGTTGTACCTAACCATAGATTGTTGTTGTCCTTTCCTCCATTAGCTCCACAATCCCTTCCACCCCTCCTGTCGTTGTACCTAACCATAGATTGTTGTTGTCCTTTCCTCCATTAGCTCCACAATCCCTTCCACCCCTCCTGTCGTTGTACCTAACCATAGATTGTTGTTGTCCTTTCCTCCATTAGCTCCACAATCCCTTCCACCCCTCCTGTCGTTGTACCTAACCATAGATTGTTGTTGTCCTTTCCTCCATTAGCTCCACAATCCCTTCCACCCCTCCTGTCGTTGTACCTAACCATAGATTGTTGTTGTCCTTTCCTCCATTAGCTCCACAATCCCTTCCACCCCTCCTGTCGTTGTACCTAACCATAGATTGTTGTTGTCCTTTCCTCCATTAGCTCCACAATCCCTTCCACCCCTCCTGTCGTTGTACCTAACCATAGATTGTTGTTGTCCTTTCCTCCACTAGATCCACAATCTCTTCCACCCCTCCTGTCGTTGTACCTAACCATAGATTGTTGTTGTCCTTTCCTCCACTAGATCCACAATCTCTTCCACCCCTCCTGTCGTTGTACCTAACCACAGCTTGTTGTCCTTTCCTCCACTAGATCCACAATCTCTCAATCTCAATACAATTTTGATTATGGCCTAATCAGGCCTATCTTTGGGACCTGCGCTTAAAAATAAGTTACCAATTAGAGTTTTATAAGATTTTTTTAATGATTTAGAAATTTTTAATCACATTTGTTTTGCTATAATAGGAAACTTTAGAATATTATTGTGTGTATAGGTGCTAGAAAACATTTAATTTGTCATAGTTTGACAGAACCAAGATTTCTTCAAACAAGATCAAAAGATAATTGTGTCTCATTTGCAAAAGTTGGGTTTGCTAAAAATAATAATCTCATATTGGGGTATTAGTCTACGTTCTAAACTGATTTTTGGGCATACAGATCAGTTCATGTGTTAAGCTACCGACATTCATGGAAAATCCCATTTTAACATTTTTCCAGCCACGCTACAGAATATAGCCGACAGGTGTCCTGTGAATTATGTGAGTTAGGTACTTTTATTTTATGTATGATATATTATAAAAGTACTATCCCTTTCACTTTTTGAATTGCAATTTAAGATAGCGTTTTAATTTAAACAAGCATCCCAAAGATATGTATTTTATTAAAATGCTTTCCTCCTAGCATGTTTAAAGTAAAGAAAGTTAACGAGATCTATATTTTAAAATCATGATCAAGTATTAGACTAGGCCTACTTGATATACCATATTTATATAATGATATATTGCGACTCCATGTAGGCCTTCTATAACTGTTTGTCAATATGTTTTACCCTCAAATAGTCCCAGATTTAACTCTCGTATGAACTACTGTTAATAAACCTTAGCTGTATGGACTAAGTAGGAATTCCTAAACTGTAAATAAATAGAGTGAATTAGCAATCCCAATGTTTGTGACATTAAACCCACTACTAAAACAAATTAATCAAAATAGTCAAGTAGCGTAGCCTAAATATCTTTAAATTTTTAAGTATCCTATTTCTCTAAGTATCTTGATAAGAATAAACAAGACATCAAGTATACTTCCTGAACCTATGATACATTATTGTAATGATGATTATCGAAGTTGAAATTTGCGTAAAGGTAAATTAAGATTTATTCATAAAAGAATTACAAAATCACCATATGGAAACTAGGTTCCTTTGATGTATTTTATCAAGCATAAAACCTTAGTTATGAAGTAAGGCGTAGCCTACTTTACTTACTTTTCAGTTTCCTTATCCGACGCCAAATCCTCGTTGTTAAAGTCAACATTTTCATGAAATTGTTCAATCATTTTGTTTTAATGAACGTAACTGTAAATAAATGTATTTAATAAACCAAATCGAACGTCAAAATAAGATAAACAAAATAGTAAAACAAAGTGTCCTACTTAAAGGATAGTTGTTGCCATACTTGATTATCACGCCTCTCTCGGCAGGAGCTTTAATATTTAATAAATCACCATGATAAAAACTTTTAGGTACAAAAACGCAAATTATTCCAGCTTCCTTATGAAGAGATTGGGTTTGCACACTTTATAAATTTAGAATATTATAAAAGAGGATATTAAGGGTGCTGTTTTGAAGGTGAATCTTTTTTATATGTTGGATGTAATTTAACTTTATAAATAAAATATTTTTTATGTTAGTATTTAAACATGAATTTTAAAAAATAGCATATAATACTATTACTTCATTTTTTATTTTCGCGTTCTCGATTAAAATACTACCGATTGTAGCTTAATAGAATATTTTTTATTTATGTGTGAATACTAATTAAATATGATTAAAATATTGGTGGCAAAACTATACATACATTATTAATGTGTGTTTAGGTTGGGTTTATATTCATGCACAACGCATATATGATAGTAAATAGTGCGTATCGTATAGCTCATGTGGAAAAATCGTATATGGGCCACTAATTTTGAAACATACGAGTAGCAATTGACTAGCAAATTTCTCTCATCACGCACACAATCTCGCAAACCCTTAATTTTGAAACTACTGCGCTGCGAAAACTGACGTCAAACAATCGAATAGCGAGCGGATTCTATTCGCCAGCCTCACACCGCGCGAGACAGAGCTTGTCTATCGAGTAGAGCATAATATAGCAAAATGGATCCTATCCCCCTATTCGGTTGCAATTTTCTAAGAGTAATTTTGTTTAAATAAACCCACCATTGTATAAAATAGGTCTACAGCATAACAAAATATAATTGTTAAAAAAATATTAAAAATTTACTGTAGGGACATAATTATTTATTAAAAAAGAAAATTTTACTGTACAATAATCGTGGCCCACATTTTTATGACACCCGTATCACGTATTTACTAGCACACTCGGTCTATTCACATATTTACGCAATGGTATAAGAAAGCAAAATGTAGAATTTAGAGGAAATGTACTCTCATTTGCGTGGAGAAAGAATCAGAAACAATTTATTTCAACTCATCCTCAACTCAGTACACTTGATAGGAATTTGAACCCGGTCTCCCCGTCACCAACAATTCAGTCTATTGTCTGAATCATTCGATTACCAATGTGGGCTACAGTGCAGTTATTGAGGGAACCAAGTGTGCCCACACCTCTCGTGGACCCATCCAATGCTGTGGGTGACAATGTGTCAGCCCCCGTTTTCACCGGTGTCGATGTTAGGGG
>CABEEJ010004781.1:21306-52250 GCA_901482245.1 Timema douglasi | reverse complement strand
GGGGGGGGGGGTGACGAAAGGGACGCAAGTAAAAGGACATTGTGTTCTAATGGACGGGGAAAAAAATCGATTAGTTAAAATATGGTACAGCACTAAAATTGTGCTGTGATGTGCCACAACTTTGACTTTATAACCAAGGCCCTCCTCGTCACTAAACAGACTACAAGACGGTCACAAAACGCGTGTACTTGTGTAGGATAGAGACCTTACAGGAAATTTCAGTGCACAATATTAAAACTAATTTGAAAAAACAAAACACTAAAACTTTAATTTCCTTAAGAAGAGTCTTTTGGAGCAGCTAAAATAGTATTTTTCATTGCAAAAATTGATTGAAAGTCATTAATGTCAATACTTGTAGAAATAATTTTAATTTGCTTCGTAGGAACAATATATAGTTATTCAAAAAGTTATTAAAAGCTTCTAATAATACTTCCTTAAGGATTATTTTATAATATAGTTTGGCATGGTAAGTAGAAAAGTCTGATTAAATGATCGCGCAAATTGAGGACGATAATTCCGAGAATACTGCGTTCAACATATCATTTGACAGATTTAAGGAGTTTAAATGGTTAGGAAGAATTTTAACTAGCAATAACTAGCAAATAATTTAATGTAAATTAGGAAAAGAATACGGTCGGGAAATGTTTATTTTTACTAAGTCAGTAAGGTGTTGACATCTCGCTTGCTCTCGAGGAATGTAACACTCAGAATAAACAAAACCATAATTTTACCAGCGATTCTTTTTGGATGGAGAACATGGTATCTAACCTAACATGACGAAAATAAACTTAGGGTGTTCGAAAACAAGGTGCTTAGAAATATATTTTGGTTCAAAAAGGGCTGAAGATACTGGGTAAAATAGGAGGTTGTATAATGATGAATTACATACCATGTACTCATCACAAGACATTATTAGGATAATTTGGTCTCGTGGATTGATCCGACACCTTAGCTCAGTCGGTAGCGTGTCTGCCTACTGAGCCAAGGGTCCCTGGTTTGATTCCCAGCTTGGCTGAAAATTTATAATTAGTGACATGTGTGTTTACCCTCTTACAATGATAAATTAACAGCGGGGACTGGATGTTGTGCCTGTCCTAGTCTTAAGTTAGATTATAAGGCATATGAGGCTACGACAGGCCTACCAAGCCGGTAGTGGAAAATATATAGGTAGCTTGAATACAAAACCGAGCCAGGACACAGGCTGGCAACATTAATGCATGTAAAACAAATTCTCTTAGTTTTCTGGAGCAGCACCTGCAGTGTGGGTGAGAGAATCTCTAGACGTGTTCGGGGAACTGACTGACGAACCTAGTTGGAAGAGACCATCGGGAAGACGCAGATGGGAGGATAACAGTGGAATGGGGCTGAAAGAGATAGGGCGTAATGAGGTGGACTGGATATAACTACCTCAAGGGATAGGGTGTAATGAGGTGGACTGGATAGAACTAGCTCAAGGGATAGGGTGTAATGAAGTGGACTGGATAGAACTAGCTCAAGGGATAGGGTGTAATGAGGTGGACTGGATAGAACTAGCTCGATATAGGGAAAGGATGTAATGAGGTGGACTGGATGGAACTAGCTTAATATAGGGATAGGGTGTAATGAGGTGGACTGGATATAACTACCTCAAGGGATAGGGTGTAATGAGGTGGACTGGATATAACTACCTCAAGGGATAGGGTGTAATGAGGTGGACTGGATAGAACTAGCTCGATATAAGGATAGGGTGAAATGAGGTGGACTGGATATAACTAGCTAGATATAGGGATAGGATGTAATGAGGTGGACTGGATAGAACTAGCTCGATATAGGGATAGGTAGTAATGAGGTGGACTGGATAGAACTAGCTAGATATAGGAATAGGTTGTAATGAGGTGGACTGGATGGAACTAGCTCAATATAGGGATATGGTGTAATGAGGTGGACTGGATAGAACTAGCTCGATATAGGGATAGGTAGTAATGAGGTGGACTGGATGGAACTAGCTCGATATAGGGATAGGTTGTAATGAGGTGGACTGGATAGAACTAGCTCGATATAGGGAAATGGATGTAATGAGGTGGACTGGATGGAACTAGCTCAATATAGGGATAGGGTGTAATGAGGTGGACTGGATAGAACTAGCTCGATATATGTATAGGTTGTAATGAGGTGGACTGGATAGAACTAGCTTGATATAGGGATAGGTTGTAATGAGGTGGACTGGATAGAGCTAGCTCGATATAGGGAAAGGATGTAATGAGGTGGACTGGATGGAACTAGCTCGATATAGGGATAGGGCGTAATGAGGTGGACTGGATAAAACTAGCTCAATATAGGGATAGGGTGTAATGAGGTGGACTGGATAGAACTAGCTCGATATAGGGATAGGTAGTAATGAGGTGGACTGGATAGAACTAGCTCGATATAGGGAGAGGGTGTAATGAGGTGGACTGGATAGAACTAGCTCGATATAGGGAGAGGGTCTAATGAGGTGGACTGGATATAACTATCTCGATATAGGGATAGGGCGTAATGAGGTGGACTGGATAAAACTAGCTCAATATAGGGATAAGGTGTAATGAGGTGGACTGGATAGAACTAGCTCAATATAGGGATAGGGTGTAATGAGGTGGAGTGGATTGAATTAGCTAGATATAGGGAAAGGATGTAATGAGGTGGACTGGATGGAACTAGCTCGATATAGGGATAGGGCGTAGTGAGGTGGACTGGATTGAATTAGCTAGATATAGGGAAAGGATGTAATGAGGTGGACTGGATGGAACTAGCTCGATATAGGGATAAGGTGTAATGAGGTGGACTGGATTGAATTAGCTAGATATAGGGACTGGGTGTAATGAGGTGGACTGGATAAAACTAGTTAGATATATGGATAGGGTGTAATGAGTTGGACTGGATAAAACTAGTTAGATATAGGGATATGGTGTAATGAGTTGGACTGGATATAACTAGCTCAATATAGGGATAGGGCGTAATGAGGTGAACTGGATAGAACTAGCTCGATATAGGGTTAGGGTGTAATGAGGTGGACTGGATTGAATTAGCTAGATATAGGGATAGGGTGTAATGAGGTTGACAGGATTGAATTAGTTAGATATAGGGAAAGGATGTAATGAGGTGGACTGGATGGAAGTAGCTCGATATAGGAATAGGGCGTAATGAGGTGGACTGGATAAAACTAGCTCAATATAGGAATAAGGCGTAATGAGGTGGACTGGATGGAACTAGCTTAAAATAGAGTTAGGGTGTAATGAGGTGGGCTGGATAGAACTAGTTCGATATAGGGATAGTGTGTAATGAGGTGAACTAGATAGAACTAGCTCGATATAGGGATAGGGTGTAATGAGGTGGACTGGATAAAACTAGCTCAATATAGGGATAAGGCGTAATGAGGTGAACTGGATAGAACTAGCTCGATATAGGGAAAGGATGTAATGAGGTGGACTGGATAGAACTAGCTCGATATAGGGATAGGGTGTAATGAGGTGGACTGGATGGAACTAGCTCGATATAGGGATAGGGTGTAATGAGGTAGACTGTATAGAACTAGCTCGATATAGGGATAGGTTTTAATGAGGTGGACTGGATAGAACTAGCTCGATATAGGGATAGGGTGTAATGAGGTGGAGTGGATAGAACTAGTTCGATATAGGGATAGTGTGTAATGAGGTGAACTAGATAGAACTAGCTCGATATAGGGATAGGGTGAATGAGGTGGACTGGATGGAACTAGCTCGATATATGGATAGAGTTCAATGAGGTGGACTGGATAAAACTATCTTAAGATAGAGAAAGGTGGCGTACGTCTGTAAGTTCGGCATTGATCTTTCTAGCTCCTAATGCCTTAGAGTGCGTTGAAAGAACAATACATTAAAAAGTATCATAAGCCTATTCAAACTTTTATTTTCTCATAAGTGGCTACCATAAGTTATAACATAAATACATGTTTTTTAGCTTGGAAAAAAAGACATACAAAATAATGATTTCAAAATATAAAGTATTCATTTTATAAACACAAGCGCATGATTACGGATTATTATGACCTCATTACCGTCTTCGTCTAGGTCGGTTTGCCACCTTTTAGAAGCTCTCGTTTGTAAAGCAGCTTTAATTGAATTACAGGCGCTGTTACCACAAAAAAAAAGAAATAAATAGTTCTCGTTCTATTGTTTGAAAATGGAGATACTTAATCAAAACTCGTAATATATGTGAAACGAAATAATATACACTAGCAAACCCAAGCATACATTTCATTATACTTAGGGAAAACATTTTTTGAGTCCCAGTTTTAAATGTTATAATTTAGATTTTTAAATAATTAATGTCCTCATTTGTGTGTTTGTACCAATACAAAAGATCGATTTTGGGCCCACAAGCGTCATCACTTCGTATTAAAATCTTCACTTCCGGTTAAAAATTTTTAACATTTTATTAGCTGTTGCACAACTTTAGGTCATTGCATTGCTATTCAATTCCTAATTTATAAATTTTGACCAATAAAAAATGTAAATATTGACCATTGAGTCTAAAATGAAGGAGATGTATCATTGTTGTAAAAACATTTCTTCTAAGAGGTTAAAGAAAAAATAACAAACTTTTTGAGAGACTTATATTTAATTACTTTATGGCATTGCAGAAATATTAAGTAGTATCTCTTTACAACTAAGCTCACAAAATTTTATTAATATATTTGCCAATATCTCAGAAACGGTTGGTTTTATAAAAATATATTTCATATAAAAGTTTTTTATTTTTAATAGTACTACAATTTTTCAATGATAAGTTATTTAGTATCTCAAATAGTTGCGGAGATACAGAAATTTCCAGTTCTGTAAAGTACCTTAAAAGTAATTTTTATGGGAAAGTGAAAATATACAGATTATTTATAATCTTAATCAACGCCTGCATAAGAATTTTAATTAAAATCGTTAGAGCCCATTTTGAGAAAATCGATCTTTTATTTTTTCACTTTTTACTAAACTAGACCTACTCTTTATTTTAGGGTTAAAACGACATACAGACTGACGGCATTGTAAAAAACACTTTTTACCGTTCAGGGGGTCATGAGACGTCAACACCCATCAACATTTCGGGTTAGATTATTTTTACGGTCGCAATACTTTACCTTTAGTGTCCGAAAAGTTAAAAAATATATATGTATATTTGCGTATAGATTTAAAGTTATTGGTTTTATAAAAATATGTTTCTTATAGAATATTTGTATTATAAATAGATATACATATTTATAATGATAAGTAATTTTATATCTCAAATAGTTTCAAAGATATGATAAAAAATGAGAATTTACGCTGCAGACTGGAGCCCTTAAATTAATTTTGCTGAAATATTGTGGGTAGTCATTTTGTTTGTAATATTTATAAATGAGATTTAATCAAAATCGTTAGAGCCAATTTTGAGAAAATCGACTTTTTCTCGTTTTGCCCTTCAGTAAACTACCCTTAATTTTAGGGTTGGATATCCAATTCCAAAAACCCCTCAGGGAATCCTTATGGAAACCCTAGATACCAAGTTTTAGCTCAATAGGTAAGATAGTTTAGGCTCTAGTTGGAGGTACAGACAGATAGACGGAAATTCAAAAACAATTTTTTCGGATTCGGGGGGGGGTATGAAACGTCGATATTCACCAAAATTTCGAGTTAGATTTTTTTGACAATCACAATATTTTCTCTAACTGTAAAATAGCGAGAAAATAAAAACATCCAAACAGCTATTTCCATAATTTCATATTTCAATATTGTTATTATTTTATTATTATTTAGCACCGCGTCTTACTACCCGTTCGGGTTATACGCTTTAAGTACTAATTACTCTAATGTATTAGGAATTGGGAAGGTTGAATTAGAGCAAGTGAACCCGCATTTGCGTGGAGTGAGAGTGGAAAAACATTTAGGAAAAAACCACCCCCAGTTCACCCGACCGAGATTCGAACCTCTATCTCCCCGTCCTGAGCAGTCGGGCTCAACACGACTAGCGCGTTAGCCAACTACGCCACCGAGGCGGGTTTCAATATTGTTATACCACTTACAAGTAGTAGTAATTAAAAACAAATTGTTTTTGTTTAAGTTTTGACTGCCAAAAGTGTAAGTTGCTCGACATATGAGCTTGCAGATCTTTGTTTGGGTGTATGAACACATTACATTATATCTGGTAGCTTTTCTAAACTGTCAGATGAGGCTAATCTTAAAGAAATCAGGGGTTGTCAATAGATACTAAATATTAACGTGCAACGGCAAACATTTACGAGCCAGTTAATTTTTACTAAATTTCCCGAATATATATGCCCATGGAATAAACTTAAAGCTCGTCCAGTCTAGTATTCTGTTGACGGGGAGGTTTTAGTTCGAACCCCGGTTAGGTACAATGAGGCTGAATGGCTTTTCACTTTCCTTCCACGCCATTTAATTTAGGAATGCTAATATAAAAACTACCTCCAGTACCTTCAGACGGTTTTCGAACCCTGTCACTGGCAAACCAAACTGAAGAAGGTGGTTAAGTTTTGCGTGTTAGCTAAAGTTAAACTAGTCTGTAAGTCGCGTGGTGGTATAATCAGTCAGTCCATAAAGTGCACGTTCAAAAGGCCTTTCTTCTAATAATAATTGGTAGAACCAATCAATAGTGTTCTGCCCAGACGTTGAATAAATAAATCCCGCCGCTGTTCGTTTTCATCCGGCATGTCCGTGCTGCATGCAAATAAAGCGGGCAGGCTCGTAGGTACCTTGAGGCGGTTCCAGGCCAACACCACTCTTTACCTGCTTCATGAATCATGGTCCCGTCCATCCCATAACTCGACAGGTGCTTATTACATCCAATACTCGTCCATTATTACCTCCGAACACCGCCTTGCCTTACCCTCGTCTCGATAACAATCGATAGGCCTATGCGCGGTCGACCAAGAGGACCACTCGATTATAGCCCCCAGCCCAAACAAAACAACGGCTATTATCGAGCTTAAAAAATAAAGACGTGGCTCGCGCTGGTTGGCTGCTTGGCCGGACGGTCGGCCATTTTTATATAGACGTGCGTTGAGGGTCGATCACGGAAATCAAATTAAGATAATGGGTGTGGAGTCGGGTACAAGTGGATCCGGACTAATTATGTGTTTTAAGATAATGTATGCAGCGGACACAAATAATAGCCTGAATATTCATTTAACGTGTTTCTCTCTGAGCAAGGTAGCCATATCATGTTATCCTCAGAGGGAATATTCTTCGGTGGATGGAACATTTTATGGTAAAAATGAGCAAACCACTGAATACTAAGTAAAGGATTATATCATGGTATTGCAGTATTGACATACTTGGCATGATCTAACGCTTCACTTTCGTGCTATTCTGGATTGTCAGTGAAGGGGATGTTGGGGTTTGAATCCCGATACAGTATATTGAGGGTGTTTTTCTACTATTTGGTTTCCCACTCTCAAGCAAGCACGAGTGAATCTCCTCTAAAATGTTGCCTTCATCATATACACTTCATTAGTGATTAATTTATGCTTATAGCCCAAAAGTTATCCTGACGCGAAAAAAAGACCCACATATGGTCTGCAGTAGACCCGACGTTAGTGACATATTCAACAACCAAGCACTGTAGTTGATACGTGAGTGTGAGAAGAAAACTGGATCACTGATATTACTTTACTATAATATACCCTAAGTAATTACAATATGATGAGGTTTCTGCCATTAACGTCCTGAGGATCAATTAAACTGAAGTGTAGGCCTAAATATTGATTCACACGTTCGGAAAAAATATAGAACAAAATCAGTTTGAGAGTTGCAACGATTCACAAGCTGTATGTTGACCCATAATGAATTGCAACTCCAACTTAAAACTGCTGATTATAAACATATATTATTTTCTAGGGGATAAAGACAATATATTTTAGATCAGGGTAGTCCAACCCATCCCAAGGTGATTAACAGTTTGCACCACGGGCCGAAGATATAGGCCTATATTTAGTCAACTTAATATAGGCCTACAAACAACACTTTACCAAATTTAACTGTAAGATATTTTTTTTATTAATTCCTCTAAAATATATGATGAAATATGCAAACTAACAACGTTCATAAAATAACTTCTAAAGCCTTATAAATATATATTTAGGCATATTTTCACTAATCAAATAAATACATAGTAAAATGCAATCATTACCTTTTTAAATAAATATCTTTATTTGGATCATTAGCTATTTCCCATCTACCACCGAGGCTTTCCCTTTAGTTTTCCTATAGCATATTGTGAGGGCCACATTTTGCCCACGGGCTGCCAGTTGGACCACGCTGTTTTAGATCATTGTCAGTACGGATGTTTCCATTACTATAACAATGTGTCGTGACACAATCCAATCAATCGATACACACGCTTTCCATTAACGCACTATTTCAAATCTCCTCGCAACGGCCAACAAAGATGTCTGCTTACTTCTAGCTCTGCAGCGCATGCGCAATGATTTGAGATGGTGAGTTGTGAGATTCGATTGGTTCTCCCGTGCTGAAGATATCAGACAGAGCGGGTGAAGTAGAGATTTGTTGAACTTTAGCAGGACAGCTCGCACTGATGAGGAGGAAATCTTGTAGCATTTCGTCACGTGGCTCCGTTTATGTTCTGCTTTTCATAAATATCTCAGAGTGAAAGACGGGTTGCCATATTTGGAGAGGGACGTTTCGCAAACTGACAATATAAAACATATTACCACAGATTCATTACGCAGAGAAAATGGTTTACTCTTCAAATAGAGATTTCAGAATAGGGGTTTCTCGAGCACTTAATACGTTTGGTTGGATTGAAGCTTACCGTCAACGGTGGATACGTGGTGTACTGTGTCAGGCGCATCTAATCTGGTTTGCCGTTGATTAGAATGTCAGGGCTCCAATCCCAGCCGGATGTACAGAGGCGTTTTTTCCTAATTTGTTATTGTACTCTTTCTCTCCTCACAAATGGTGGTGCATAACCTCTTGATTGAAACTTCCTCATCCTTAACCCATAAGTATAAATATGCTGTTAGCTCGAATAAGAGTACGGCGTGATGGAAAAACATGATTACTCGGTACACTACATGAAAATATAGTATATATGAATATAAAATTTAATAAAAACAAGTTTAAACTTTCCTTAAATTGTATTAACTTATTTTACTTAGATCTAGTCCGTATAATGTTCTTGCCAAATTTATAATTGTTGCATTATTATTAATATTCTCCTCCCGAATTATTATTAAAATGATAACCTTCATAAACATTTTGTACAATCTAATTTCCATAGGAAGGGCTGACAACTCGAAATGTTACTAAATCCACTTTCACGTATTCATACGTCAAGTCAAATAATTATCACCTGTCAATTCTGATAGATATTATCAATACCTATAAAAATCAATAAAATAGTAGAATTATGGATTAAATATCCACAATATTATATTTGTTATTACGGCTATAGCAGCATCTAAATATTCTTTAGATTGAAAAATGACACCCGAGCACAGTAATCGAAACCGGGACCCTTGGCTTGGTACGCAATGTTCTAAACATGGAGCTATCCAGGAGGCGTTCCGTACCGATGGTCATTACTTACTCATAGGATATTTAAGGCAGAGTCCGTGATGGACGTGAGGAAATCATCAGTTACGTGGAGTGATCGATTTGCATTGGATGACTCCTGGATAGATCAGTGGTCTGAGCATTGACATACTGAGCCGAGTGTCCCAGGTTCGATTCCTGTGTCAAGGTGTCTTTTTTAAACTTTAAGAATGTGATATGATAAAATGTTATTAATTTTGGTCACAAAAAAATATGTGTTTGTATTTTCTGGAATGCCCTTTCAATGAAAATTGAACTATATTCATATGAAGCTTAAATAAATGGTACGGTGCAATGTAAAGATTTTCTTGATATTTTATATAAATTGTAATTTACTTAAAACTGGTAAGATTTGTGAAACATTATTAGAAAAACATTATTGGGTAAAAAAAAGAACATCGCATTTCACCAAAGAATTCACATGAAATAATTTACAATGCTACAGATATTATTTATTCTGTGAATTTTCAATGCTACATTTCCCAAAGCTCTATTTTTTTCTTTAACTGCTTAAAGTTTGGAAAATATTAGTTTTATCAAATATTATCTCTAATAAAGGTCTTACAACTTTACAATTGTAAGTTATTTCGTATCTCAAAGAGTTGCGGAGAAATTATGAAATTTGGAAACTTCTGCCTATGTAAAAAAAACTTTAAGTCATTTTTATGAGATAATGAGATACAACACTTTTGTTTGTGATGTTAAACAATGACTAGACACAAATTTTAATGTAAATTATTGTTACAGCCAATTTTGAGAAAATCACTTTATTCTCTTTTCTTCCTTGGTAAACTCCCCTCAATTTTAGGGCTATATATCTAATTACGAAAACTACTCTGGGCAACCTTATGAAAACCCTAGCCTATGTATCAAGTTTTAGCCCGGATTGTAAAATGGTGTCGGCTCTAGGCCTAGACACAGACAGACGTCATCGTGAAAACCACCTTTCCGGTTTAAATGTCGACATCCGTCAAAAGCTTGAACTCAATTTTTTTACGATCATAATACTTCACTCTCCAAGGGATGGTAAGAAAATGAAAATACACGGGGTATGATACTCCTCTCCTCCACCAGTTATATATAATTATTATATAGGCCTATCATTTTTCATAAGCTTATAATTTTAGATCTAGGCCTATGATTATATATGTATATAATAATAACAATTTATAATGTATAATATATATACAGTAGAATTTTATAATTCGATGTCAAAGTGATATTTAAAAATAACTATTTTCATGGGTATCTAGACAGCTGCCACATAATAATTCAACCTCAACCTCAAAATATGATTCATATAATCACACACATTTTATATATTCTTTATAAGGCACACATAATAAATACTTACATAAAAAACAATAAAAATTCAAACACAAAATATAAACACTTGGAAAAGTTATCATACGAAAAATTTCTGGCTTAAAGGAGAATCAATGAAAGTCGATCCAACACATCCCCTATATTAGGCAACCCGCTCGCCACCGGTGCATAGTTCCCGTTTTCTCATTTACTGTGTGTCAATAGAATAGCTCCAACTTTATTTGACTGTCTCGGAGTATGGCGGGGGGTATTAAGTTAGGTTTTAAATTAGTATAAACTCAGGAAAAATAAAAAAGGGCTAGACTTCCTTCTAAAATTTTACTTTAACCATTGATTTAAATAAAAAAATGTCATGGGGAATCTTGGCGGGTTCGAAATATCCAATTTTCCGAACTAAGCCATGTCGAGTCCTACTGTATAAATTAGCACAGCGTCTTACTACCCGTTTGGGCTATACGCATGTTTTTTAAAACTCTAAAGTGTAATGAATGAGGAAAGTTGAATTTAAAGTAATTGTACCCAAATTCGTGTGGAGGAAATTGGAAAGCCGTTTAGGTAAAACCACCTTCAATACACCGGGCTGAGATTCGAGTCCCGATCTCACCATCATCGAGAGTCCAGTCTATATGAAAGTGACGCCTCAGCAAGTACCGGTCCGATTAATTCAAGAAATGTGTCCACCTTGGCTACAATATCGTGAGTGTAGCGTGTGTAAGATATAATCGTCATGTACTAAACACCTGATATTACTTCACTCCAGGCCACAGCAATTACCAGCCGTGCGGGAGGCCGTGCTCTAGGAGCAATCTCATCACTACCTGGCCTCGTCACGAACTCTATTACTTGCGTGCTCTATGGTTGTTTCATGAACATGGGGGAGGGAACTTTCTGACAATTAGTTCTCCGGACAACATATGACTGACCCTCCTTGGGTTTATTACACGGGTATTTGGTTAGGTGAACCAGACGTCTTCTCGATCCGGTCCTAGTCATGGACTGGTGTCTTCAAGGAGCAGAGCAATAGAGTCTGGGGCTTAACAACTTCACAAGAGGACATTTGAAACGGTACAACAATAGAATAACCTGGGAGTTAGCCTGTTTTTATTTAGAGATACAAAAATTGCTGTTGTATTCTCTTGGAGAAATCGTTATTTCCAGTAAAAACTTGTAAGTCCAAAACCCAGTAGTTAAAAATGTATAATAATCTGAACACAATTTTCGGTAAGTGGAAAGGAAAGTATATAGGGAGGAACTTCTATTAACACTTTATCTCCATTAATGTTGATTCATAAATGATCCACGTGCAATAGTGTTAGTGTATATCTACTATTTATAGTCGACATCAAAGAGTTGATTGGCATATAGTTTTAAAGTATAAATATATGAGTATTAACGCTCAGGCTGAAACTCGCTGTAATTACGGCACTGTCTGTAGGAGGGGACCACAATTAAATTGATCTAACTACATCAATAAAGAACAACACGTAACATTTGTATCTACATATAAAAACAAAGATATACTCGTCTCGGTGGTCTAATAGTCTAAAGCAGTGGTATTCAACGTGGGGTGCGTGAAGAGTGGAGACACCCAAGGCGTATTCCCGTCGATCAAACATCAACAAAGGATCATATACACATGTGTCTAGGAACGAGTAGTTTCTCAGGTTGAAGCTATTTTACTGTCCAATTAATGTGTAATCCAACAGAAGAACCAATGCAATTAAATAAGGCAAAGTTCAATTGAAAAAAAAAGATAGAACATGTTACAAAATAATGGTTCCTGCTTCGATGCACCCTCTGAGTCTTCGTTCTATGATATGTCGTATGTTCAATACACTTGGAGTGTTACGTATCTGCTCACACTCATTTACAATACGCTCTCTTAACACGTCAATACCAGGAACAGGAGTTGAGGAAGTAATGGACTTCAAATGCCCTCAGAGATATAAATCCATCGTGTTCAATTCTGCTGACGTAACAAGTCATTCAATAGATCCCCCACGACCAATCCATCTTTGAAGAAAATCTTTAATAACTTTAAAACTGAGCGTTTCTAGACTCATGTTTGGATGTTATTTTCTTCATGTTTGGTCGATGGGAATACGCCCTTAGAATATTTGACACCAATTAATATACAGCACACCCTGCATATGTGTATATATATATATATATATATATATATATATAGCACACCCTGCGTGTGTATATATATATATACACAGTATAATCTGGATAATTCGACAATGGGTAGTTCTAAAAATTGGATAGTTCGGACCCACAAAGATTCCCTATGAAATTCCCATGTGAATCAATGGTAAAAAAAAAAAAAAAAAANAAAAAAAAAAAAAAAAAAAAATTGAAATTACGAAGGAAATACTTTCATAATTCGAAACCCATACATTGTTAACTTGTTCGAAGTTGTACTCATTTCAAACCTAGCTTATTGATATTTATTAAACCACCATAAATTCATAGAATGGGTAACTATACTGTTTTGGGTCCCTTTCATTTATTTGAAAAGTCATGGATGAAGTATATTTTTCTTTAAGGAACTGTATGTAAATTTTACCTTTAATACTTCATCCATGGATGACAAACAAAATAATTGAACGATTTTATTTCAGTACAATATTTTAAATTAAAGCTATATCTTTATTATTAATACCACTCTCACTAATTAGTATTATTTATTTTGCTGAGTTTCAAGCCCATAAAGCATTTTCAGGAGTAAATTCAAATATATTACGTATTAAACTCTTCTTTGTTTAAAAACTTACCCCATTCTATTTAAAAGTGTGGTGATACGTTGGCCACCTTTTACCCAATAGAAAGCTGGCCTTCACAATATCAGACTGCCAAGAACTCTCCTATTGGTTGGTTGTAACACTAAAGACAAGGGGTCCAAGAAGCAAGGGGTAGGTCATATATAAGGGGCTGGAGCAGTTTCTGCCTTACTCTAACTCCGGCTCTCCGCATCACTTGATTAAACGATTAAGAACTATGTCACTTTAATGTTGAATTTAAAATATTAAAAGTGTAATTAATTAAATAAATCGTATACAAACATTAAAATTTACTAATTTCAACAATTATATATATTTAAAAAAAGAACTAATAAATATATCCTAGAGTGGGCTAGGTATATGATTGGGCCATCACATAGCCGTATCAACGTAAAAACGGTATCAACATAATGTAAAATAAATTTCCTAAACTATGGGATGTGTTGACTTAGACTTCATTGCCTCTGTGTGACAAATTTTTCTTGTTTTTTAATGTATGTAATTGTATAATGTGTGTGTGTGTGTTTTATATAGACTTTCTAGAATGTGTGTGTTATTGGTTTATTGTGCACCAGCTGCGTAAATACTCATAAAAATTGTTAGTTCAAATTTAAGATGTATCGAGTTTTTTTAGATAGCCCTTAGATTTCAAATTAAAAACGTTCTACTGTCTATATACATGTCTATAAATGTACATATATATCTACATATATACACATTTATAAATGTATAATATATATATTATAAACATTTATATATGTATTATATATATGCAATTTAAAACTTACTATTCAACACATTATTTTGGATTCAGTTTATTCGAGATGTAGATTATAGAATATGTATAACTTATATTATGAACCAACAAATTTGGGGGTGAAAAGTTGAAGATAAATTATATATCTGTAGGTACCCGAACGAAAATGGTTGCATAATAATTCTCTAAGTCGTCACTCTCATAATATTCTGAACTGCCGATCATAGGGAGATCGGGGTTTTAATCCCAGTTGAATCTTTAAAGATGTTTTTTCCTAGGCGTCTTTCCATTCTCCCTCTACGTAAATGTTGGCACACTCCATCTATATTCAACTTTCAATATTCCTAGTACTAGCTTAATTATATATATGCGTATAACCCGAACAGGCAGTGAAACGCGATGCACAAAACAAAGTACAAACAATACTATTCTACAACATTTTGCATTCAGGTGTGTTGTGGTTGGCTATATTGTATAGTGACTTTCTTGTTGAGCGTTTAGCAATGACCAAACGTCAGACATACGCTACCTAGTAGCTGTCGTAGAGCTTTCATTCAGAACATCTCAGAAGAACATGGTGACACGATTTGTGCTCTGACACTTCTAAACAGAACCTCCCGGAACATTCGAGACTACCTACTAGTGCTAGATGGGTGTACAGTCTTTGTCGGGATCTCAGCTAAGATGTCGTGGTCAAGCTTTGTCAGAGTGACCAAACGTATTGAATTATATTATGTTAATTCAGACTCTACCATCCTATAGTGTATTTTGTATCACCCGAACCACGTAAAAATAAATGCTACATAGTTTCTCGTAGTCTGCAATTGTTTGGAACAACAGCTTCAAAAATCAGCTACCAGTCAAGTTCCCTAATAGGTTTGCCCCAGTAAAACAAATATTATTTTGATAGTAACATTAATCACTCTTCAGATACAAATTTGGAGCCGAGCCATTGTTAAAATTTCCTAAATCAATCATCAGTTTAGCTATTTTTTTTTATAGAATAACATATAAAATACTCCCCAAATACAAAATATTTTTAATAAACGCGTCAAGACCATTTTCAAATTAATTAAAAACTATCTTCAGTAAACTGTTGTTAAAATAATTTCCCCTTGAAAAACCCTTTTAAAGTATTATTTTTCATGTAAAACATACCATGGATATCAATTTCAAACAAAAATATTGTTTTTAACCATTTTCTTTAAAAAAATAATTAAAAATCAACCATCAGTAAATCACCCTTAACTTTAAGGCTAGAAGAAAAATAAAAGTAAATTACCTGAGATATCAATATCAAGTGTGAACAGAATCCATTATACCGTGTCAGTTGCAGATTTGTGGATATACAGACATACATGAGGTTAGATAGATATGCAGATATGGGGTAAGACAGGCAGACATGGGTAACACAGGCAGACATGGGTAACACAGGCAGATATGGGGTAAGACAAGCAGACATGGGTAACACAGCCAGATATGGGGTAAGACAGGCAGACATGTGGTAACACATGCAGATATGGGGTAAGACAGGCAGACATGTGGTAACACAGCCAGATATGGGGTAAGACAGGCAGACATGGGTAACACAGGCAGATATGGGGTAAGACAGGCAGACATGTGGTAACACAGGAAGACATGAAGTCAGACAGAATCGTAAGACCCATTATTTTGGGTTCGGGGCCACATAACAGTCAGGCTTTATCATAATCTCAAGTAAAATATTTTCTCTGTAGCAGTATAGACCAGATCTAATGTATGTAAGGAGCCCCCCACATCTTGATAACCTCGGGGATTTCTCAACTATAAATGTGGGTCTGAGTTTACTACATATCACTAATATTCGAAGTTAATATCGAAGTAAAAAAAATAGTTTCCAAACAGAAACAAGGACGACGAGATAAGAGTTTTTTTTTTCATATATTGGTGGTATTTAGTGGTTCAAGTAGGCCTCCAACACTCTTAAGAAAAAACCATCCACTATTTTGGTGTAAATTGAGCACAATTGTCTCAAGTATAACTAGCCTCATATTTTAAAAACATATTTAGCTAAAATATGTGCATTAAGAAAGCTATTGATGAACTTCAAATTATACAGATTGTCCTAAACTTCAAATACCACACTTAACTATCATAATATATAGCTCGAAATAATTTAAAACAGGATTCATAGATAAATAGGTTGAAAAACACTTCATTTTAAAATAAACCATTTGTAAATATCTAAAAAATAAATATTTTTCACAGCCATTTGCTTTTGTATCTCATAGCAGCCTTGTTTCATCATCAGTGGACATTTTTTTACCCCAAATAAAAATAAAATTCAAAGAAATTTCCTCCCACTTCGTTGGCTGTGTGGTCTAACGCGCTACACTCGTGTTGGACTAAACTTCTGAAGAGGGGTAGATCAGGGTTCAATTCTGGTCGGGTGCACTGAAGTTGTTTTTTCTTAATGGTTTTCCACTCTCTTTCCACACAAATAAGGGTGAATTTCCTCTAAATTAAGCCTTATCTAATCTCTAACACATTAATGTAATTAGTAAATAAGGTTATAACCCGAACGGATAGTAAGACGCGGTTCAGAAAAAATAATAAAGAACGTACCAGATGTTTGTTATAGCTCGAAAAGGATGGATTTTGATGCTTTTGTTTGTGTGAACTTTTATTCTTATTTAGAGCCACAGAATAGGGCAATGGAGTTTAGCAGAGGTATATTTGATAAATGTTTACTCAACTAGGATTTAAACTCTGGCCCTTTTCTTTAAATACCACTACCATATGTATAGGACAATATTAAACCGTGAATAGGTCCAATGATAAAATCTATTCTCTAAACCCTCCTAATATTTATTGTGCAATAATTGGTGTGAGGCTGCATTAGCTCCTTTAACTGAAAGGTTACTATGATATAATACGTAGTACTGTAAAAAGAGCACACGTGGAGTCATGTTATGTGCAGCTGTTACTTTTGATGGATAACAATAAAATAATCATTTAAAGTTCGTTTATTATAGTTGTGACCAATATTTGTAACAGTCCAACACTGAACGCTAAAAAGTACACAAGTATTTTACAAGTAGGCATGGTTACATAATAAAATATAATAAACAATAATAGCTAGATAATTATATATACATATATATTTACTAAAAAATAGAAAATAAATAATAAATTACATTAATAAAGCGTAGAGGTAAAAGCCATTAAGAATCTACATCATTTAAAAATAAAACATATAAAATAATCAGAATAACTAAAATTTAAATAGTTGTGTTAAAACATGGAGTATATTAATGATAAGTAGTTCATTAATTAACTCTATTGAGTTCTTTTGTGATTAAAGTTGAGTTCGACCATTCTAGAGATGGATACAACGGCCCATAGGGATTTATTGAGAGAAAATAGTTTTGGGTTACAGGAGCCCCTGAGAAGGGATATCAATACCTGCATGGTCAAGGGCTAATTTACAAGAAATGTTGTTAATGGAAATATTAAAATAATAATAATATAGTAAGATGTTACCACACACAAAAAGTTTGAATTTCGCCATGTTCTTATTGTGATATGATCAGTCTAACAAGAATATAATTGCGCCTTGCTAATCCTGTATAGAGAGCTTGCCCTACTTGAATACTGTACAGGTGGCCTACACTCACGGAGTAAGTTTCCAGACACGCAACACAATAGTTTAGTTCCAAGGGGTGTTGCTCATAAACAATACAACTTACTCCTCAGATAGCACCAAGCTAACATAGAATTTATCTGGTTATTATTATATTTAATATATATTGTGTGAGTTTGTAGGTTATTTTAGTAAAACAAAAAGCATTCATTATTAGCTATTTCAAAATATAGGTGTCAACAATTCTAGTTCGGATCTTGACTTTTACTAATTTTATATTATTTGTAACAGCCCAGGTTGGTTGAATTATTTGTGAACACACGAAGAACACTTTATAGGGGCTATAAGAAAGACCAAAGTATGTTTTAAAATTTAAATGCAAGCTGTGCAGCGTTGAATTAGTTATTGGAGAGCATAAGCGTTTCGTTCATGTGGAATTGAAAGAAAATAATAATTACAACGTGTTGTGCGTACAAAGTGCGATACTAGCAAACAGGCGAGTCTTTTGTTGTGAAATGATTTGTAATAACTCGTTAAATGAAGAGCACGTGTTCAGTTCTCGTTCTGTGTAGATTTGTTTCACTTTACAATCCTAACTAATATTATAAATGCGAATGTGAGTTTGTTTGTTTGATTGTTTGTTTGTTACGCTTTCACGCCTAAGCTACTCGACCGATCATCATGAAATTTCGCAACCCCCGTCATGGGTACAGAAAAGGACATAAGGTACCTTTCATCCAGAAAAAAAGTACTGTTCCCGAGGGATAGAAAAAAATAACTTTTAGACAGTCGTCCGCCATAACAACTCGGCCTACTGATATTAATAAATTCTGTTCCCGAGTTATTTTAGGCACATCTATCTTAAAATGATTAAAAATGATTACATTCAGCTAATTAAGCTATGTCTGTTCACCCCGTTAAGGTAATTGACCAAATTTTCGTAAGAAGTTTGGTATTATACTGTGATGAACTCAAATAAAAACATTAGTTTTGCTAAAAGTGCCTTTAACGTGTAATACTATAACAACTCGATAGATGGCGTTGAGCATCTTTTAAAACGTGGTATCGTTTTGTATGATCTATGGCTATTTTAAGGTCATAATTGTGAAGTTTAGAGAAAGGGAAGAAAGGGAGTTGGGGGACCGTAATGATGGGAAATAGCGATACGTGTTTGCGATTCATTTGCTCACAAACATTGATTAGTTACCGTTTATTCATCTGTGTTTAGTCCGATTTTAATTATATTGTGATTGTTTTACGTTTTCGGTTTATATTGTTCCATTTTTTATTTGAGCGATAGTTTATCATTTATTATTTTTAGGTTAGTTATCTTACTTCTAATTTTATTTTTTAACTTTAAGGCAATAGTTTGTTTGTTTTAATTTTTATGTTAGGTATCTTTTTCTGTTTGATATGCCTCGCAAACGTAATTCTAACTTATCTAGGAGCTCTTCGCGAGCCCGGGTAGCAAAAATTGCTCGATCCCAAGAATCTGTATTACACAATTAGGGCAAAATATAATCTGTGCCACCATTTTAACAGGTGTGGGAAAAAGGGAAAGTGTAATCATACCGCGAATCCCAATAATCCCCACTGACCTACCATTTCAATTCAAAAGACTCCAGTTTCCAATCAAACTTAGTTTTGCTATTACTATTAACAAAGAGCAAGGGCAAACATTGCAGGTAGCAGGTGAGCATTTGGAAAAGCCATGTTTTCCCCATGGCCAGCTATGTAGCATGTTCGTGTGTGTCCATTGCCCAGAATGTGTATGTATTGGCGCCAAATGGAAGGACATACAACAAAGTATATAGGAGCGTCCTTAAATAATGATCTATTGTTCCCATGATTACAACGGCCAAGAACAAGCGGAGTAAATAAGGGATGTTAATTAACTGTAAGTACAATTTAAGATGGAGTGGGATTTTCAATTCGTGGCAAGGCATAACCTATGACTTTACTGACACACACTCCGCTACTTCTTTTCTACTCCTACACTTAATCCTTATTTATATTGTGTTGATTGTATGTTTCTTTATCTCTACCTGTATTGACCAACAACCTGAATAAGTTCATCGTTTCTATTTTCATACTTCCTGTGTCGACCGACAACCTGAGTATATTGTCAAAATCTATATTAACGCGAGTGAAGCCGCGGGAAAAAGCTAGTCTAATATAGTTAGACAATATCCACCGTGAGAATAAAATATCTGTTCGTGTTTATCCACTAAAAATAAATGATAATGATTATGATAATAAAAATATGTTCATCTTTATTTGGACTAAGTTAAGGTCGGCACCTCTTCTTACGGTTAGCCAACAAGCAGCTGATTAGCTGGTTTATGTTTGCATCGCAACGCATTGTGGGTCACTTATGTTTACTTTTTTAACAACTCATCTTACAGCTGATTGTACGCATATTTACTACACTAATGTATTAAGGAGGATCAGGATTGAGTTTAAAGGAAGTGCACCCACATTCACGTGTAAGGAAATAGTGAATAATACCCTCATTACACCCAAATGGGATTCGAATCTTCATCTCCTCGTCATTGGCAGTTTAGTATACTGTCATAGTGGCGCCTTAGACCATTCGGCCACAGAAGTGGGTCCATATACTTTATATATGTATATTGGTTACTTGTTATTGTAACTAGATTGCTTACCATTTATCATGTTTTGGGTAAATATGAAGACTGGTTGTTTATTGATTTTCGTAACCGCTTCCCCCTATTAGATCTGTAGGCTTCTACTTTGAGAAAAACTGATATGTGATAAAATATGACAATTTTATTGACAAAATAAAGTCAATTGTTGAAGTGGTTCAAGGAAATACATCCAGCACATGTGCTCTAAATGATGGTTTCACGTAGCTCTTCCTTTGTCGGCGATATAGTTAGTCAGAGATGTGGAGAACTTGCACACATTATAGTACTTTGTAGGGTTTCCTACAACACTGGGGTTTCACAGAAAATAAAAATAACCTTTTTACCTTTAAATCATCCGTATTAATTCTTTATTTCAACGTCTAAGTCTTTAAGTCCTTTTTTTTTAATTCGCCGGGACTATTTTTGGTATCAATGTCTACACACTATTACGTTTAAAGGGAAAGAGCATTATTTTACATTTAAAAATGGTTTTGGACAGAGAGAGGATTAATTCCTTTGGAAAGGGAGGTTTGTAAGCTGAGAGTATTGTAATTTCAGACAATGGAGAGGTAGCATTGAGAGAAAAGGTATTTTACATCATAGAATAAGTGTATAAGCCTGCTTCACCTATAATTGCCCAGAGATATAATTATTATTTAGGGAATTAAAGGCAGAAATGAAAAGTCTTAGACTCTATAACAATGGCGGCATGCATGTGCTTATAGAAAAAACAGGTTAGTAGTAGTAATCCGCACCCAAAACTTTTATTATGGAATGTTGGTTGATATTTCCACATTCACCGCCAGTTAAAGTCTGAACTCAAGCAGATTTGATATTGTTGCAAATCTCACATATACATCAAATATATGGTACATTTCACCGCACAAACTTTCTCTCTCTTTTATCTTAAAATAGAGACATTTACTAAACACTAGTAAGATATGGGAAACGAAATAATAAACATTGTTATAGAAACATTTCACCAAAGAGTATAAATGTAATAATAAACATTGTTATAGATACATTGAGAAAGAGGAGCATTTCTGTCCACCAAAGAGCATAAAAATTAATTTAATATTTCTAAGTACCCCACAAAAAAAGTTATCTTGTAACATAGAAACTATTGATTTTATAAAAATACATACTATATTAGGATATTTTTAATTTTAACATTACTACAACCTTACAATGACAGATTATTTGTATCTATCTCAAATAGTTGCGGGTATATGATCAAAAATGGGACATTTCATCTTCTCTAAAGTGCCCCTACATTTATTTTAAAGGGAAAACTAGCGTACTAATTAGGATTTATAATATATATTGTAATTCAAACTGGCAGTGAGAAGAAGCGCTGTAAAAATAATCCTCAGGAAACAGAATTGTTGTTACATTTTGGTGAATAATTATTTGAACGCCATTAAATAAAAACTAATATTTTGTGATTATTCTGACTTATTGGATATACTTTTTTTTTGTGAACACCAGTTATCATAACCATTCGCAAAAAAGAGTTATGGTTTAAAATGTAAAGTTTCTGAAACTGTGCTTCCCATCGTTTCAGCAGATCCGTTGGAATGAACACACACAAATTGGAGACAAAATCACATATGTCGTAACGGAGTGACAACTCCACACTGCTTGTTTCGTATGGCTACATGTGTATGAAATACTGGTGAGCGTTGTCACGAAGCAACAGTCTTCAGTGCGCTGCTACTCTGTATGACAATCTGCATACAAGCCAAGGCTTCGCATCCTGTGTCGACAATACAAATCAATTACTTTCATCACAGATTATCTCACAGTGACTTTCATTTTAATCTTATTTCATGTTTACATCTCTTTCTCTCCATCCCACATTCTCTCACGGATACTTTAAAGTTTAATCTCACCTTATCGCACGGTGACTTCCATCTCTTACTATCCCAAGATTACTTTCATCTCACCTTATCTCAAGGATACTTTCATCTTACCTAATATCACGGATACTTTAAAGTTTAATCTCACCTTATCGCACGGTGACTTCCATCGCTTACTATCTCAAGATTACTTTCCTCTCTCCTTATCTCAAGGATACTTTCATCTTACCTAATCTCACGGATATTTTAATAACGATTTTTTGAGGTTTGTTTTCCATTCGTTATTAATCGTTCTCAGGATCATAGAGCCTAGCGGGATCTTTGGAGTTCACAAGTATAAATCTCAATTTATCGAGTCGTCCCTGTGCTGCAGACTTTTGAGGAAATGATAACATCGTCTCGTAGACTTGCAACACTCCGGCGCTAAGCAGAACTTTGACTCCTTGTATCAATTCATTGTTCCGTTGCGTAGAATTGATTTATTTACTTAGAGCTTTGAAAATGAGTGGGGGAGTACTCATTACTAGTCGTAAACTATTTACTATATTTGTTCACAGATTAAATTGTCTTAGCCTGGTTTATATTTGAAGTTGCATTTCAAAAACCACTTTGAATAGTCCAAAAGTAGAAAACGTTAGTGAATAAATGATTGTTCTCTCTAACTTTAGGGTATCTCCGATTGTTTGACTGGCCCGCGACTAAACGAACACCCACCACCACCCGTTACTTTTTAACAAACCAAGACTGCCATCTGCTAATTTAGCTGAAGAAAGACTCCATGCCACTCTTGTGCCTAAACTAAAACTACCTTGTTTTCTTGAGAAAATATCTCGACGTATCCGAGACGTCTTCCACCAGAACTATACCTTGGCACGAGAGAATACTGTCGTACGCGAACACTGACCGTTTGTGGAGGTTTAGAGAGACTTAATACGCGAGGCATGGCCTAACCAAAGATAGAGATCGACCCAGCACAAGTGACTTTCATACCCGCTTATATTATAGATTCCCATCTCATGTTACATTATAGGCTGTGCAAACATAATATAGATGCAATCTTGCAAATTGTTATAACTAGGTGCAACTTGGTAAATATATTTATTGGACCTTAATAAGTAATTTTAGGAAGGGATTCCCCTCAAACTGCCTGCAAATACTATGTGACAGCTATTTTCCCAATTAACTGGCATTATTCATCTTTTCTCATTTTTAGATGATTAAAATGTTGTGTGTTTGTATTTGATTGGGGAAACATTTGCAACCACAACATTTATTGCAGAACAATTGTTTCCATTAAAAGTTGGGTTTTAATTTAAAAAAAAAGTATTTTATCGACATTTAGATTTGATTATAGATTGCGTTTCAGGTCCGTTAAACATATTTGTACATGACATGTATGAAAATACGCGGTAAAATTGTTTTTTATACCCCATTTGCACAAAGTAGAAACTAAATTTCTAAAAAAAATACCATGGAGGTCTTTAAACTTTAAAATTTAGTGTAGATTTTTTGAAAAGCAAAAACCGCTAAATTTGTAACATTTGTTTGGAAATTATTTGATTAAATATTAGCACGAGCTTGGAAAGAATTAAAAAAATTTGTAAGTTGGTGATTTAGATGTTTGATGTTCAATTGGACCCTCCCTAATGGCTTAGAGAGGGTTGCATACTTACAAAGGAAGAAATACAATTATACTGGCATTTTATTGAAAAGTCACGGAAGGAAAGTACATAAGTATACATATGAATAGTTTATTAGGTTTCTGTTGTCCTGTCTATTAGGTATAGTAGGGAATCAATGCATTTAAATTAGAAAAGATTTATATAAAAGGCTACACATATAATGGCCAGTTTAAAGAGTTCTTTAAATATAGCTTTTTGAGATAACGATCAATACCTTTGATTAACTCCAATCTGTGATCAGGAACTAGTAATCCAATAATTAACAAATAAATCATGACAACATCTTGCCTGCATTGAAACAACCAGTCAACAGGGGTCTTTCCGCAATGTCTGAGAGTTTACCTATGAAAAGGCCGAAATCTCAGCCTGCGGTATATAGGCCTACTTAGGATGTGCAATTAGGTATACACATTAACTCATACTGCTTATTCTTACTTGGACACATAAATAGCATTGTAACAGAAACATTTAACATATAGGTAATTTGATCCCCTCTTATAAGGGAACGTATACAGCGTGAACGTCAAGGCCACAATAAGGAGGTGCTAGCTATGTCCCACTAGTTCGGAGATAATTAGCCCCAATTATGGCACTGTAGCCACAGCCATGGTTGACCATAGCCACGCACACGATCAAAATTTAGCATAAATTTATACTAATTAAATCTAACATTAACGATCACTATGCTTAAGGAAGCCGTATAGAAAGCAACAAATATATACTAGATCTTTAGGTGTAAAGATCTCGAATAGACATGCCATGCTATAGTCAAAAGGAGATGACCTAACAAAATAGAACAAAGGGGACCACTGAGAGGGCCTATAGACCCAATTAGGTCATTAAATACAACAGCAACTCCCGATTTTAGGTGTAAAGATCTCGAATAGACATGCCATGCTACATACAGTCAAAAGGAGATGACCTAACAAAATAGAACAAAGGGGACCACTGAGAGGGCCTATAGACCCAATTATGTCATTAAATACAACAGCAACTCCCGATCACTGTGTGCTGACGTTCCCCCCGCAATCATACAGAGAGAGTAGCCACATTATCAGTCAAACGCTAAAGAGTGAGTAGGGCCTATTAACAACTGTTAATAGACCTTAATGCTACTAACAATTCTCAAAAAGGTGTGGATAAGCCGCTTATTATGAAGTATAATACAAGTAAAATATGTTTTCATGATACGGTATAATATCACGGAACTAACCAACCCTAGCTGACTCTTGTAGTATCAGCAAGCAAACCAATTAAACTAAGCACACAACAAATAGACACCTATAACCCAAGCGATTGACTCAGTGGGAACCAAACGCAACACAAACTGAAAATATGCAGGCCTAACAATAATCCTTATCATAGATAACCACAATATAAACTCAATCTCTTTATTTTAGATACAACGCCTGGCGCACACCAATACAAACCAAACGTAAGCCGAGGCTTGACAAAAATATAACAAAACAGTCAGCACATGCGCTGACTAGAGCTTGACAAGCAGTTCTGTGTGGACTCCATTATTCTAGTCCCGGTGATAGGATAGTGGGTGTACTTGAATTGCACCGACGGTTGACGAATTGATGTAGATGCTCTTGGTGTGGTGGGACGCTACCTCAAGCGAGCCCGAGTGGTAGCTCGGGCTGACGACATCGCGTCTTGGCTCGACTCTGTTGGGTAGCTGTAGTTTGGACGTAGAAGATAACAGTTAATCACCCGACTAGCAGTAAATCGTAAAACGTTCTGTGTTTAATTCTGCTCGTACAACATATTAAATAAACTCCCCGTTGAGACAAAACAAGGAAGGGGAAAACGGTGTTCAACCAATCACGTCTCAGGGCTACAGTTCTGACCAGTGTGGGCGCCAGGNGGGAGATAGGCGCATACGTAGTGAGCAGAGAAAGAGAGAAGTGATCAGGAACATATGTAGTTTCAACTTTTTGTTGTTGTAATGGTTAACCACTTCATTCGAATCAGATGAAGCTTATTAGCGATGATCTCAGGATACACTCACAGCCACATCTAAGTCAAGGGAAGTCCAAACTCCACCGTTGTTCATGACGCGTAGTTGATTTCTTGAAAAATGACAAAGCCACATTATTGTGTGAACTAATATCGATTAGCTCGGCACACATTCAGCCCAATGTTCAAATATTTGGACCTGAAACATTTTCAATAATAAGGCTAATGATGATGCTGTAACGTGCTAACTGTACCTTGATTTGGTTGTATGACTCACTTTAAGATGACTGACTGCAGTTACCTCCAAGGATACGCATGAATTAGTCACCTCAATGGTCCACTCACAACAATCCAATAGTTGGTCCCAGCAACCTCATAACAGTTTCTTCAATGTGTTAAGGTACAAACAATGGCACATACCTATATTAACCATATGAGGCCAGCCAGTTTCATTGGATCAACTTGGATAGCCGTACAACATCTTGGTCAATTATATTACTGGTACCAGACCACAGTGAAAGAAAATCGGCGATGAACTTATCCACACCAATTATATGACGTGCCCTTAAAATAGAGGATGAATTATTGTGTAAAAGAGGTAGCATAGAGCCTATAAAATATTTATGAAGGTATTCACAAGAATCCTTTCAGAAAAATCTGCCCATGATAGTAGACCATGTATTCATTTTCTGAAAATTGAAAAATGATACCTGGACACGGGAATAGAACCCGAGACCTTTGGCATAGTACGTCAATGTTCTGACCACTGGGCTATCCAGGATTCGTCCCGTGCCCAGGGTTACTCTTCACTCATATTTTAAGGCAGAGTCTATGATGGACGTGCGGAAATCGTCGACTACAAATGTGTGATTTTATTAAGATCATGACCTATCATATAACGCAGCAATCTCCGACTCGGTATTTGGCTTATTGCTGTCACTTGTACACTTATTATAATTGTAAGCGATTGCTTATTTACAAATCAAATAGCCAAAACTATTATTTATGCTTTTAGTGAGGAATACTCCATCTAGATATCATATTCTGAAAATTGAAAAGTGAAACCTGGACACGGGAATCTAATCTGGGACCTTTGGCTTAGTACGCCGATGTTCTTACCACTGAGCTATCCAGGACTCGTCCTGTGCCCAGGGTCATGCTTCACTCATATTTTAAGGCAGACGATTTCCGCACGCATTTATAATAGCTAGCCGACCCAACTGTGCGGAAATTTTGTGTCAATTTGTCGAAAAGTGACCATTAAAATAGACAGATATGCTGGCACTTTCTTGCTTAAGATCTTTCACCAACATACGAAATGTCACAGCCTCACTGTTCATGTCATTTGAGCATTTTCCATCAAAGAAATTTGCCTTCTGTCTTCAAAGATTGCAGTCTGTGTCTATATTATAGTGAAGAAGATATTTGCCCCTTGTCCTCCAATAATGCAGTATGTGGCTACATCATATTGAAGAAGATATTTGCCTTCTATCTTAAATAATGGATTACATTTGTGAGTGTTAATCATCTGGTTTGGGTAAATATGTTATGACTATTTCACGCAGACTCAAAGATTGAATCTTAGGACAGGTGTAAGAATCAGTTCACAGCACATATACCATTATTAACATCTAAATATGAACGAGTGTGTACTCACTTTGTAGGTGTATTCCACTGTTTAGCAAATAAATATATATATATATATATATCTTTATATTAAAATATAATATTTAATATAATATGAATATAAAATAAAATAGTATATATATATTATATAATGTCCCTACTTCTGACACCAATTTATAACGTCCCTATTTATTTGGGTGCCCGGTAGCAAACCCTAACTACTATACTACCGGAGCACCCTAGGGAGTTACATGGTTAGGATGGACCCCGAGCAGTAGGGGTTGGGATGGGTGGTTCGTGGGGAATGAGGCTAGCGAGTTAGTCCAAGAAGATATGTTTATTACTCCAGATAGATACTAAGCTACTACATAAATATGAGGTAATTCCCCGTGACGAGGGCGCACGCGCGATAACGGGACTCGCGAAAACTACCTAGAGACCCGGGATCGACCCTCCGGCCGGGGTGAACCGCCAGATCACATATTACATCGTCACTTCTCTAACGGCAACCCTACCACACATGCATCCAGCATGGCTTCCAACAGTCAACAACCGTGTGTTCTTCTCACACACAAACATGCTGATCTCGATTCACACCAGTCCAAAGGTCCATTGGCCGCACCGTGCTCTCTCGTCAACAGGATGAAGCTATATGAGCTATATGCTATTCTCAGCAGGAAGGCAGCCCAATACTCTTGACTTCCAAGGAAATGTTTAAACTTGGGTTAACCTCCTGCCAGAATAAACCTTAAATAATTATGCTCTTACAATTAAATATATATACATGAAATTGCGTGTGTCCAATTTTTTGCAATCCTAATATGAGAAATCTCCTAAAATTTTAGTGGTAGTTTTCCTCAACTAGTTGGCCACGGGCACATACAAATAATATACCCAGACAGTCAGCCTCCAGGTTAAAATTGTTGCGCTTCTTTTGGCAGCTTGAGTCGTTCACCGCTAGCATCGCTGTGGTTAGTCCTTTCATCACTCAGCAGTGACACTAGCGAAGCCCAGTGTTGAAGGACTCAAGCTGCCAAGAGGAGCGCAGCGAAACCCCCGTAAGTTTGAGTCTATTTCTTACTTGTCTGTGGCCACGGACTAGCAAAGATGTGTTCTGCTAAGAAACCTAAAGTGTGGCTCTGTTGTAACACTCATATACACTTAGAACAGTGACAATGGTGAGTCAAAACAGTAAAATGTATCTTTAGATCTCTAGTTAAAATATTTCCTATAGTGTCTCCTTGGATTTGAAGTTATTTTGGCTCGGTGATTAAGTTATGGAAAGAAAAAATTAATACTAAATTCAATAATGCATTATATTAATAGATAATAACAACTATTCACGTGGTTTAAGACATTTGTCTTGAAATATATGTCAACATTTAAAAAAATTCGCTCTAGAAACTCATTCGAATGACAAATGCTTAGAATTTAAAATTCAAATAACAAGAGATAAGCTATTAAACAAAAACCCATCCAAGTGGCCGCCACATTTACAGGGATAACCATATCGTTAAACCATGAGTATCTACATATATAGTTCAGCCTAGGCTCAAAGAATGTCTCTGCCAAATTTAGTTAAAATCTCTCTGCGTATTTCATAGCTATCGCGGAATAAATATCCGGACAGACAAAATGTCAAATGATCAAGTTGAAACAAAATCTCAACACTCTTAGTCAAATATCTATATCTTACGTTGTGGGGAGACTTGAGGAATCCATTCATATTCATTCTGAACCCATTTATAATTTCATTGCTAAATGAACAATTGAACATGCCAAATGCATTTGGGATAAAAGAGAAGTGCTTTCAATTATGCTTGTAAATTTAATCTAATCCAACAGATTGCTGTACTTTGGAGTTTTTTTATTTTTTTACAATTCATGTCGGTGGTCACACGGTATAAGAAGTCAAACTTACAATAGACTTGATTGTGTTTATGGGATATGTTGAGGTTTGAATCCCGGCCTGTTTGCCCTACTATCATTACATAAGCTACATTTGCAATCTCTATCCCTTAAATTAGGTGAGTAATTGCCTTAAGGTTTGAACGTAATAAGTAAAATAAAATATTGTATTTATCCTGGTATTTTTATCTTTTGTTTTCTTCTGACAAGAGATAGATCTTTAAATACTTGAAATGAGCGCAAGTACTTGTCCTGATAAATACTGCATTTCCAGGAATCTTATAAATTGCTCTTAAGACTACCAGTGAGCAAAACTCTTTTGATTTTCCCACAAACTTGGTGTAATTTATAAATGTAAATATTGTTAATTTATACATACTTGAATGATCTTTCAAATAAGCCATTCCTACAAAAATAAATTAATAGTTCATGATATACCTATATTATTAGACGTAAATATTGTAATAGCTGTTGAAATTCATAAAACATTCATTTAAGCTCTTAAGTACGCGAGAGGGAAAAAAGACCAAGTATATATAAACTGAATGTATATACTCTTTCACGAACAAAACGGACGCAATAATACCGGTTTATTGTTTTCACAACAGTTGTTCAACAATGGGGAAATATCGCTAACAATGGCAGATAATCGGCTTTCGGCCACTCACATACCACGCGCAATGTATTCTCCTCCACTTCGCCCTTGCTCTTATCCTTTCATATCAGCGCTATTCTTTCCTACTTTTTGTTTTGTTTTTAAGCACAGCCATTTAAACTCGACCAAAGCTTCACCTCCCCACACCCGTGGTAATACCTGTTCGTGGCACTTGAAAATTAAAACTAAAGGTTTAAAAAAATATATTGTTATAGAGGTGAAAGGTAAACCTTTTCGCATTTGTGTACGCCCGAAAGGGAAGCGGTCTAGAATTACGCTCGTGAGGTTTGCGGAATTACACAAGGGATTGTCTGGACTAGTATTTGTTTTTTAATACCCCGTGTGAGGCTAGAAAAGTAAAATGAACGGAAGTCTTTTGTTAGTTAGAGGGTACTTTGGAGTCTATGTAAGGGTGTGATTCAACCCCAAGGTAAGGTCAGAAATCTAGTGTAGTTAAAGTGCAGTGGAAGCTAACGCAAATTTTACAGTTTCTATGGTAAACTTTTAGGGGGGGGGGGGA
>CABEEJ010004781.1:0-14892 GCA_901482245.1 Timema douglasi | reverse complement strand
TGGTTTGAATGTCGTACCATATTTGTAACACATCAGTTGTCCATCACGTTGCTCAGAGTATTGGCATTCTTTCATTTCTCGTATATATTAATACATAATTTATTCTATATAAGGATCTTCGTACTTGTGTAGGAAAACATTAATGTTTTAATAGCTGTACTGACCTGAAGTATTGTGCGTATAAATAGCTGAAATGACGTCAGTTATAGACAACGTGTAGGACCACACATCTTAGTCCACTTTCAAGCTATCCTTTCTAGCCTAGAACCACTGGATGAGGGAGATGAATCTCTATTACAATGCACTCATATGATAGAGAAACATGGATGAAAGATACCCTCTAACATAGCTGAAAAGCATTCAAGCTAGGTTGGTATCAAGCATGCCTATACTTAGCTAACTTGGTCATTGGCTTGAAATATCCAGAGTAATACTTCAAACTATTGTTTTATTATTCTATCTCTTTTTGTATAGTGTGCCAACTGCCATCAACAATAAATATATCTCGGCCAGTATTTGAAGCTTTCGTGGCCGGTGTTTGAACTAAAACTTTTCTCCTGTTTGAGCCTCGTAGATGAAACTGCTTCCAGCGTCTTGTCTGTCTGTCTGTCTGTCTGTCGTTGAGGCAGCCACTCCCAAAACATGTTTCCTGCAAAGGCACAGGAAAAGTAAGAGGCAGTTTTAGTGGCACGGCTCATGTCCGAGAGAAGTTTAAGCTCATCTATGAACTTATATATTCACTTAAATGTATGTTTAATAATTACACTCGGACTAGGTCATCTAACCCGAGACTTTTGAATTTGCACGAAATTATTTTTTACACCCTAGCTGCACAGGGTCCTATATCACTCACTATTAGAATTCGCGTGTGATATCACCGTATACAGTCCAATCTGCATGGGAATGTCATTATCTGACAGCTAGAAAAAGTTACTAGCTCTATTTTCACGTATTCATACTTCAAGTTATGTTATCTGAAGCTGTCAGTTTTGATAGCTATTATCAATACCTATAAAATAATACTAGTAAAATAGTAAAATGTTATTAAATTTGGCTGCAAAAAATATGTTTGTATTTACTAATAAGCCCATTCTGAGAAAATTGTATTGTACTCGAGTATATTATAAGTTGTTCCTACAGAAACTTACTATTCATATATTTTACATTGAAATTAATGTTTCCTTTGAATTATTTACTAGTCTCAAAAATAATGCAATTACTCTATTTGTTAAAAGGTTGTGACCCCAATACATGGATTTGAACCTGAAAATTTTGGCTAAATCAAATTCTCTACCGTTGGTAAGATTATTGTAGCACTGAGCTAAATGTTCCAGATTCGATTCCTGTGGCTAGATGCTATTGTTGAATATATGATTAAATAATTGTGTTTAAACTATATTTGTGAATGCTAGGTCTTAAACAAATAATAGTTTTAGATATATTGTAATATACAAACGGTAGAAGACCTCATCTGTGGTCGAGTGGTCAGAAAATTGAAAATGTGGTCGGTCTGCTGGAACACAAATAATTTAAAGACGATATTTAGTTGAAGGTCTGTGTGTGTATTTACCAAGTTCAACTAAAATAAAATTCAGATAAACTTATAGAATTTGTCATCCCTCTCAAATATTTAAAAATGTTTTATTTGTTTTAAAACGAGTTTGTTGCTAAACATAGCGTGAGGCTTACCGAATAAACAAATGAGCATAATCGCTAATCAAATCAATCATTTATAGAGTCTTGTTCGAAAATAACACGCGGACAAGATATTTAAGTTTCCTCATCAGAATACAGTATTTAGGACCATCACTTTCTGTGTGTCTGTAAACTTTTCTATTAGATATCTCTGTTTTAATCTCTAGAAAATTAAAATTTTGTTGAAATCATTGGACCAGATATCAAGCTGAGAAAACTCAATTAAAAAGTCCCTGTCAGTTTAGGATTTATTCTATCAAGAGTTAAGAGCGTTACAGACTAAGCCGAGCTATGTGGATATAGTTCGCGATCAAACGCCTCGAGATGTCAACTGTCAACTCACGTGGGAGAGACTAGTTTCAGTAGACACAGCTCCTGGGAACTGAGAGACCAGCCTTGCAAAATAATATATCAGGAAAATTACAATATTACCGAAAGTACGAAAACATTCTAGAATATTTTCAACATTTTGAATTATTGCATGGTAAATAATATAAACAGAAAAATAAATCAAATCATCACTTGCTGAAGAAATGATAAATGTGAGGATATAGTGTGGATAACTATTTTTTTAAGTGAGTTAAATGACTAATTTGTTTTCATGGTCTCTCACAGCCTGTTCGGGATAGACGCATATAGTTATATTAATCCCGCTATCAGGCTAGGGATGAGTTAGGTATAATTAGGAGGAAATGAGTCCAAATGTGTGTGAAGGAGAGTAAGAAGATATTTAGAAAGAAAAACTCAGTACACCAAACCTAGACTTGAACCTCATCTTCTCTGTCCCCGGTACTCCAAACCAAATGAGTTTTACATATAGACCACGTGTCCACTGGCGTGGCTATTTGGCTAATTAATAATAATAAAATATTGCAAATAATATTCGTGCTATTTATAAAAGGTTTTTTTAGCAATGTCTAGCTCAAATACAAAAGAATAATATGATCAGTGTTGTTAGGTCTTAACTCATTCTGCCGACTGACCTATATATCCTGAGTTGAATTGCACGCACAGACGAAAAGATATATATTTCGAATGTTAGAGCACTGCTACGATACCATTTATTTCCCAATTTAGAAATATTGTTTCAAAATAAAATTCTTATTGAAACATTCTTAGTTCTAAAATACTATTCCACGTTATTAAAGTTTTGCTGGCTAGTGTCGATACTATCCGGATGATATCGTAAATGAGATAAATTACTTTCTAATTCTGACTTTATCCACTGAACCTTGCTAATGCTGACATCTCCCAGATAATCTCCACATTATCCAGCAAGGGGTATTTATTTTGTACAATATATCTTCCCTGTGGGCCAATAATGGTGCATTTACTCTTATTTACCCTCCTCATCTTCACACCCTTAGGTTAAGTCGTTAGTAAATCTTATGTTGCACGTTTCAATAGTGATAGTAATTTTTTATAAGTTTAGCACTTAATCTAAACCTAAGGGGAAAGAGATAGTAAAGGGTGGAGGAAGGTAGTTTATAGGCAATACCTCCGTACTATCTTGGAGAGAGGATGGAAAAACCACTTGAACTTTCTTAACTCTCCACTAACATCTATTAATAGATTGACGTCCGAGACCATATGACCACCATGTACGTGATAATTTATACTGTTAAAACTCCTTAAAATAGACATAAGTAGTCTGCAAGGATGGCTGCATACTTTTAACTGGAGGACCAAGTTAGCGAGGTTATTTTATTTTATATATTAATTCACCCTACCATTCATGTCCTCTCAGAATTTTGAGAAGAAAAAATAAGTCAGTACATTTTATCATAAACAATCAATAGAAACAATTATGGCTATTAGAGCATATTAATGTTTTCCCATGTATATTCATTCGAATAATGTGACACGAATCACGACTGTGTTTGATCCAAAGCAATCCTAATGGAAACTGCTTGGATCTAGTTAAAAACTAAAATAATTGTATAAAGATATAATGTAACTATTCAAAGTTATATAGTGAATGTTTACTGACAGACACATTAAAAAATAATCTATATGATGTTCTAAGATTTCATTTAATTTATTTGGTGTATATAAAGTCGATTTTCTGAATCTACTGATCATATCAGAGCACGAGTATTTCTAAGAGCGAGAGCAAAAGGGCCTACCAATTGAAGACCTCGGTGCACGAAGAGGACAGCTCCATTTTTCCAGACTTTTCAGAAACAAAGAAAAACGTTTTAAAAATTTATTTTTAAAGATTTTATTTTTATATTTCGTATTATTTTAGACTTTGTCACTTAAAAACTGAATTTAATGTGTGTTTTTTTAAACAAATTATTCGTCATATAATATAAGGTTTATGTATTGGAGTTGTCCTGTTTTTGCTCCAAATACATGTGTTTTTATTGGTTTCCTTGGTAAAAAATGAGAGAATAGTGACAAAAACAATCATATGTTTTGAAAATAGTACAGTGGGTTACATGTTTGCTTTATGACAAAAACAATGTTGTATTTTGATAATAGTAAACTAAGTTACTTTCTTCTTTATTTGACAGGATTTTTCTTTTTAGTCATCTTCTACATCACTCGTGTTACTTATAGCATCATCTTCTTGAATCAGTTCATTTTAAAACCACAGGCAATCTGGGGGAACATATTTTTCAACTAACTCCTTCACATCTTTGAACTTTCTCTTTTTTATTTTCAAAGGTCCTTGATAAAGAACGTTGTCATATTCTGGTAGAGAGAAACTAATGTTTGGTTTTTCTAGCAGGAAAGCATCTTTTACTAAAGGCACTACTGCTGCCGAAGAACTGCACAACATGATATCTTTGTTGTACTCCACATACCTGTACTTCATTATTGTGAACTAACTGCCGTTAGTAGGTTTCTTGGGAGTATTTTTTTCATTTACATTCTGAGGTTTAGCGTACAAAATTTGTAATGTTTTGAACTTGCCCTTAAAATGGGTTGTGAAGTCTAAGAACATACTTTGTTTGGCTTGTACAACAACAAACTTTTTTGATGTCTTTTTTACCATATCTTCGTAATCTTTAGGAAGAAAAACACGTTCTCTTTTCCGTCTCTCCTTTTCGATGATGCCAAAACAACGGTCGCAGGGTAAAAAACTGTGTCCTGGCTCTGGATATCTGTGAACAACCTTATCAAACCTTCTATAGCCCTTGACCAGAGGGTAAAAGTACTGCATCAGAGCGATATTCTTGTTTTGAGCTGAGCAGTTGTCAGAAAACAGATAAAGTTGTTTTACGCTGGCACTGATTTCATTATTTGTTATGAAATGGTTTATCATACTTATAACTTCATTCTGACCTTTCTTTCCGGTACTTTCATTGTACATATAGCAGTATGATTTTCCATTGCTTGCACAATATATTCTCCATTCACGGTAGGAATTAATCTCAGAATGGTCTTTTTACCTACCAATACCCTACTATATAATAGATTTATGGTATGGAAAAAGGCCTTCCAGAAAACAATTCCTACGCTGAACAGACTTTATAGGGAAGTTATAACACCGCAGCTGTCTCTTATAGAACACATCTCCACTTGGTACTACCGGCAAAGGTAAATTCTGCTGAAAGTCAAAAGTTAGAACTTCAATATTGTCATTGGTTTTGGATTCTTTGATTTTTGAGTTCATGTCTTTATAAAATTCCTCACTTTTTCTTTGATGAAGTTCTTTTTCAAGTTGTAATGTCTTCAAAGATTCTGGGTTTTTTTCAAATTTTATTCGGTTCTCAAATTGATCACATTTTTGACATGTGTCGGTTTTTGGTGTGCCGAAAGACAGTTTATAGTTTTGGTTAAAATGACGATTGTAAAAATCGTAGCTAACTGTTGGTTTGCTCACTTCGCCTTTTTATATTTTTGAAAAAACCTCGGTCTCATATTTTTGTAAATACAGCCTGTGCGTTTTTTGAATACTCAAATCCGGTGATAGGTACCGTACGTTTACATTTTTGTTTCTGCAATAATGAGATACTTGAGCAGGGAAGCTTTGTATGTGTTCATCAATCTGATTAATAATATTGTCAGGTATTTTGTTTGGTCTATTTCCATGTTTCCCACGCTTATCCGTCAACACGGGGATACCTTCCTGAAGATAGCCTACTAGCCTTTCCACTCTACATTTCCCTATTCCATAGAGGGAACCAAAAGCTTTTTTGCAAACCTTTTGATCAAAAGTACCGTGTTTTACTTTGTAGTGAGCTGTGTAGGCTCGATTTTGGCCCTCGCCTGTCTTAGGCCTACGTCTTTGAACAGTCGATAAGCTGATGAGACCACTCAGATGGATATCCTGTTTTACCTTATCTGTCATCGCATTAAAGGAGTTTATAATATCGGTTTTGATATTATCAGTTACAACGGTAAAACATTTGAACTTACAGTTGCAATCTGTTCCCGTGCCACGAGCTGCGACCACTGCACCTGTAGGATTGATGAGCTCCTCTCCACTTGTTTCTCGTCTTCTTCTTCAAAATATTGCGTTTCCATTTGGTAGAGTCTCTCTTCCTTTTCCCTTTAGGATAGTAGAGTTTACCTTGCCTACACAATCTACACCTTTAGGCCTACTAGAACAGTCATCCTCAGCCTGACTAGAAACTCCACCAGTTGAATCTGTTCTATTCACATTACTAGGCCCAGGCCTACTGCAATCTTCGTCACTCTCACTGTCACTTTCCGGAACATAATCAGGATCTGAATCACAGTTAACTAAATCACTGAAAGCACTCATGTACTGAAACACAAGAACAAACAATATCAAGATGAGGTTAGGCCTGTACTGAAGTAAACAAAGTACTAGAGGTATTCACTGTTGACAACTCGGGCGCTTGTAGTGGCCAGACAGTGAACTATGTTTGGCACAAGAATGGGACTGTTTCAACTCCTTTCCTTTAATATCTTATGGAATATTAGTTGGAGCTGTATCGTCCTCCCACACAAACAGAGATAATATATTTTCTTCATATATGTCAATAAAAAACAGAAAACCAGCAAAATGTGGAGCTGTCCCCTTCTTGCACCAGGGTCCTCAATTTTACCATAAAAGGTATTTTCACATACCTTCCAGGGCTATTTTACATTCCATAATCCACATGGGACCGATACGGTTTTATTTCCCATCCAAAGGAAGTTGTGCTAAGGATTTTTATTACTCAAGAAAAATCCGTTAGTTTCAACTGGGTTTGAACCCACAAAAATTGGGGCTCTAGGCGAGCATTTGACCCGACTGAGGTCAACGATTTTCTAGAATATTAAATATACTTATCTAGTCCCACAAGTTTGAGTTGAGATAAAGCTAGAAAGTTATAAAGTTAGGAAAGGGATTATTTTATTGATTCTATCGTCTTGCGGTGGGAAAAAAAATATAAATTATGTTGAGTGGTGGGTACTCTTAAGAGTAGACTATCGAAAAAATATTGAAATAGAGATTTTTAAGGAATCCAATTTTTTAATATAGATAATTTTATAGAATTATTATGATACTTTTTAATGCTTTAGACCTAAATATTTATCAGAAAAACCTTACCACCCCCATACCAATGTTAATTGACATTATAACAACAGACTATTTAGTTACGATTTATATTTCTATAGCATTGCAACTAAATAATATATGTGGATGAAATCAAAACTGGAACGTTTGGAGGGGTTTATGTCCTCTAAGATTAATATTCAAGGAAAAGTGGATTCAACGTATCTCTAGTTTTGTTTAAAATTCTACAGCCAATTATCTTAAAACTCAGAGCTTTTGACAGGTAAGCTTTTACCTCTAAGATCAAATTTGACGCTTTCTATATAATATGTATTGCCCTGTGTCTGTAAAGAGTTCAAATTAACACCAGCCACCAATGTATATATAAGTGTTATATAAATATTTATATATTATGTGTATCAAATATATAATTTATATATAATATTTATACAAACTATATGTATATGGTATATGTTATATATGGTTAATAGTTATATAAAATGTAGTATGTATATTATACACGATATAATATATATTATATAACACATATTATACGTATAATATTATATAACATATATTATACGTAAGCCTAATACCATATATATAATATATATCATTAAATTTATTATTATATACAATTAATGTAAGTTATATAATACATTATACAAAATATAAATAATGTAACCTATATAATATGTACGTACATTATATATTATGTATTTGATACATAGGCTATAATATATATTCTTTAGACAATATGGATATATATATATATTGGTCGTAAGCTTATGCGCTAGTATTAATTCGAAATCCTGATGGTATATAATATTATATATTTTATAATAAATTATATAATATATTATACATTATAATATTTGATATATATATAATGTATATAGATCACTAGTGACTGATTAGCTATTGTCGCTCTATCCATCTACCCATGTGTGGAATGTGATGAAAGTCTCGGCCAGGTAATGATGCGCACTCTAGCGAACCATGTGCGATGTTTGATGAGAATCTTGTCCTGAACCCGTCGTACGTGCTCCCGCCGGCATTATCCGCCGCTCAAAGACGATTCCGACCATGTAATAGAGGCAGGTCAACATTGACAAGACGGCTCTGTCAACATCTGGACTGTTTTGTTTGAGTGTGGATCGTAACAACTGGACAGAGGACACTTTAGCGCCTCGGTAAACATACTTGATCATGTAAGACAGGGGTGGGAAAAATTACTTTTTCTGGACGCGACTAATACAAAAAAAAAGCTTTATTACGAGGTCTGTAGTGTAAATTGACATTTTTGGAGGCAAACATTTTAAAATCACTGGTTGGAGATGGAGAAGGTATTTGTTATTCAAATAGTTCACAATACACTCTCAATGCATGTTTTTTCTTAGGTCTATGAAATGAAAATGATAGGATACTGCACAAGAAAATTGTGAACTACCTTATGCAGTGAAACTATTAATGTAATTATATCATCACTGTGTCCCAACGCCAGTTCACAGTTGTGGTCAGTGAGCGCTCTTCATCTTGTACATCTTTTTTCACCTGCTCTATCCATCGTATTCTTGGTCTTCAAACTGGTTTCGTTACATTTACTTCCATTTCAGAGTATTGCCTTTCCTTCCTTCTGTTGTTCATTCGTTGTAGATGTTCATACGACTTTTGTCAAGCTCTACTTATTGTTTCTAGCATACTCCTATCCTTCCTATTGGTCACATTCCTTATTCTTGTCTCTTTTAGTTCTTCTTAACATTTATCTTATGAACTTTATTTCGGAGGCCTGTAATCGAGTTTTGTTTCTGTTTGAGATGGTACAGGTCTTAAGTGTGTATGCCGAGATAGGAGTGTAAGATGTCTCTAAGTATGTCAATTTAGCCTTATTTGGTGCTCTACTTCCCACAACAGTTTCTTCACGTGTTACTGTGCTGCCATCTTGTTTAGGTTTGTTACTTCATTTTTGATGGCGAAATTTGTTATCATGTTTCCAAGGTACTTAAACTGCTCTACATTTATATAGCTTTACAATTTCTCGTTATATTTGCTTCTGTTCCTTGTTTATTCACATTCCTTACTACTGTATTACTCTGGCTGATATTTAGACCAAACAATCTGTGAATGTCTCCTTCCACACATCGAGCTTCTCCTGCACTTCTTCCACATCCTCACTGCATGACATCATCAGCGACAACTAAAACATCATCCATTTCATCCATTACTATGATAAACAGCAGAGGTCACCCACAAATCACTCATTTCATGCCACTACTACCTTTTTTACGAGTGAGAGGATAATACTGGCACCATTGTCGGCCCTATATGGGGAATGGAAATGTATCTATCACCTCTGGACCAAATCCCAAGAAGAGAATTCTACCAACCCATTCCCGGACTCACGTTACCATATCGCCCACAAGCGATCATTCCTACTATACCAACCTACCTCATCCCAACAACAACAAAATCCTTCCTATTCCCGAGACCCAGCGCAATCACTCACAATCACCATTTATCATCTCATAGCAATATGTATTAATACTTCTGTAATTTACTTACAGCTTCATCTCATTGGTTTCACTCATCAGGTAATTAATTAATCATTCACGAGGTCAAGAGTCACGACAGTGACTCGGTACTCAAACCATAAATCATCCCTTTCTCAGATGAACTTGATTGGTGATTCTGTCAATTTGGAGATTTTGAGTCGGGCAACAGCCTCATGGCAAAACTCGAACACTCGCTTGCTGCCTTGGGCCGACGACGTGATAGATACTTCCTGGCTTCTGCATGTAAGATATACTTCTCTCCCGTGATGTCATGATTGTCATTCTCGGACTCTTCAAGCCACCTTTTCTGCATTATTAAACTCAGTCTTTTTCATCTTCAACTTTTAATTCTCATTGTTCAAGTTTCATAAATCTATTGCTCGGGGTTTCTCCCCTAGAGAGAATATTGGCAATTTTTGCCATTCTTAATTATTGCTTGCTTATAACGGGACTTCAACCTGTTTACCATTAGTTAAAGTTTGAGAAGTTGCTGTTGTCCTCAAAGGGGCACAATTAACTGATAATCTTTTTACGGCCATTTTCCTTTATTTTAATGTACATTATATATTTAATTGCTGTCTTTTTGGTCTGGGTTGTCGCTCTTAGGACATGTTACAGGGCTGTGTAACCTTTAGTATATTGTATTAACATCTTAGCATAGCCAATAGCCCTTCTGAGTTTGTTTCTTTGTTGTTTAATAAATACAAGTTTACTTATTTCTGTCTGCGCTCATTTATTTGCACAATTCTTGTTGCTTGGTAGTAGGTGACGCTAGCGCTAACAGCTAACATAATAACTAGTGCATCTCAAGCTTATTTATTTGCACAAGTATGTTGCTTGGTAGTAGGTGACGCTAGCGCTAACAGCTAACATAATAACTAGTGCATCTCAAGCTTATTTTTCTAATTCGTAAATTATGTATTAATATGTCTTTGGGTCAAATTCTAACGTTATAAGGTTTCTAAATCCACACGCATCTTCTTTACAGCTTTAGACGTTATGCAAGTTGAGTTTCCATCTAAAACCTCAGTCATGTTAATTAAGTGACTTAAGTTTAAGTAAGCCTAAACCTTTTTTTAAATGATTGTTAAGAATCATAACCTGGATTAACCTTTTAGAAACAACATTTAATCATTATTCTGTGTATATCTGTTATATTGTATATGTTTACTATAAGGTGTTACATTTCAAAGCTTCACAGTTTTGCCACATCAGCGCTTCATGCATACCTAATAGTAGCATCAACGACTAACTACGGTGCCAATTGGTAAAAAGTATAGAAATAGTAACTTGGTTGCATCATTTGACCCTCCTAACAAGATATGTTTCTAGGTACGCCATTGACAGATACTGACAAGTGCTAGTCTGTATTCCCGGTGTCGTGTACGACTGCAAACTTTGTATTCAAATTTATGTTATATTACAATTATGTGAACTGTTGGATTCTCCACACATATTTATTGAATGGACAAAATCAGTAACATTTTTGAAAACTAGATCACTTATCTTAAGATTTTTGTGAATTAATTATTCTGTGGTCTTTTTTTTTTAACAATAATAAGTACCTGTGGACCATACAAAATTATCATCTAGGCCATAATTGTCCCGTGATGTAGAGTTAAACTATCCCTGATTTAAGGTATAGCAGAAGATGCAAATCTTTTAGTAGTGTTGTGCTGAGGTAATATTGCAAAATCGTTCGGCGTGCCAACAACCTAAGTCCCTCAAATCGTTTATTGTTTCATACTAGTTAACTAGTACAACTATTAAAACCAATTTAAGTTGATTTTGTAGAATGTAAGTGTGACCAAATGTTTCTAAATTGAATACATTAAATAACTGTTGTTTCTTGAATATTTATTATTTTAATATAAATCAGAATAAATACAAAAGTTATGCATGTGTTTTGCAAAATTTAAATTGAAAACGTCATTTTAAAATTTTGAAATAAATCAATTGAATCGTTGTAAAATATGACATGTTGATATTAAAATTATTACGCACATTAATGGTTTTAATTAAACATAAAAGTTTTATATTATTTTTATTAAAATCACTCAGCGTGCCATTGAAAATCATTCCACGTGCCAATCTTGGTACGTGTGCCGTAGGTTGCCAACCCCTGAGGTGTAGACTATCTTCCAGTTTAAGAACGTTTTCTAACAGCTCAGATAAGATATTAGAGCTACGCCTATGCATGAATACAGCCCATAGGATGTATCGTGAATATCTCACTTTTGAAAAATGCTGTCAATTTCATTACATTGATCCAAATTATAAAAAAGCTTTGATCTATGTTGTCTATGCTTGTTTTTTTGTTTTTTAGCACTGAGTCTTACTACCCATTCGGTCTATACGCTTCTATTCTTATTGTATTGAATGAAAAATTAAACTAAAGTCATTTTTTCATTCTTAAAATATAGAAAAACCAAAGTGATAACCAAGTGTTAGAAACCCCTTCCAACTCATTCAGCAAGTAGTCGAACCCTGACTTGGTATTTAAACGTATTGCAGGTCACACACCTTAACCACTGTAGGCAGTGTCGCATAAAATAAACATTTGATTTTATTTAAGTTTAGGTTAAGCTTCTAACTCTAAATTACCGAATGATTATGAAAAGAGGACTGGTATATTTAACATAGAAGCAAGGGTTCAATACCCACCAGGTACAGTTTTGTTTTTTTACATTTTGTAGTTACCCAAACTTTTTTCAGTATAATTTTGATACATTTATTTAAGAGGTACTCCACTCCAAATTAGTTAGTATATTTGAAGTGATAGATGAAGGATGAGTAAAGTATAATTTAGGGGGAATATACACGCATCTGCGTGGAGTGAAAGTGGGAAACCATTTTAAGTAAAACCACCCTCAAAACAAAAGCTGAGGTTCTATTTCTGTCTCCCATTTCCTCCTAAAAATCAAATTATAATATCTTGATGCCTTAGCGTGTCCAACGGTGCTGATGACAGCCGTTTAATTACTTTCGATTCAAAACGCATATTTTATTATTTAGAATGTTTTTATTGCATTATATTTGGAGAATAGTGTTTGTATTAGATTGTATTGTATTAGAGAAGTAGCAATATATATATATATATTGTTACTTCTCTAATACAATATGTTAAATAATTGAATCCATAGTAATAAATTATTTTTTTTATCCTATGCTGTCCAGTCAACATAAAATACAAAAACTATTCTCCAAATATAATGCCATAAAAACATTCTAAATAATAAAATATGCGTTTTGAATCTAAAGTAATTCAACGTCTGTCATCAGCACCGGTGGACATGCTAAGGCATCATGATATATAATTATATATTATACTGCCAAATTGAATATGTTGATTTTTTATTTTTGTGTAATTTATCTACAAGTTCAATATATAGGTAGGGATGTAGGAGACGCTAGAAAATGCCAGTGTTTTTGTAGTTTTTATAGAAAAAACGTATTTTTGGCCAAATACATCAAATATTGCTCCGGTAAAAACAGAGAGTTTAAATTTCTTCAGGGGTTGATATCAACGATTGTTGAATATCTGTCATAAGCATAGCGGCATTAAAGACAAACTTTTAAATAAAGATAAAAAGTTGTCATTAAATGCCAAAACACCCTTGACAGATATTCAAGAACTGTTGATGTCATCATTTGAAGAAAGCTAAGGTCTATGTCTGTATAGAAGGACTATTTGTTTATTTTGACCAAAAAATGTTTTGCTATAAAAACAGCAAAAACACTGCTCTTTCCTCCCATCCCCTAGTCTCCGACCTCAATAGAGAAATCCAAATAGATAACTCTGTAAGATGAGGCTTTACATAAAACATAAAGTAAACGTAGCACTGACCAGAATGGGGAGTCACATGTCTTAACGTGTCACTATTGTATCAAACTGAATTGTCTGAGGGAGGTTTTCCTTAAATGTTTTCTCATTTTCCCATGAAAATTCGGGTACATTAGTTCCTTAGTGTTACCTTTCTTATTTCTATTCCTTTAGCGTAATTATAGCATGTCTAACTAATGAGCTAAGGGTCCTGGGTTCGATTCCCAGGATAACCGAAAATTTATCACTCGTGAAATGTGGGTTTAGCCTTTCATAGTGATAAATTAAGGAGTGAGGACTGGATGATGTGCTTGCCTTAGTCTTAAGTAATTATAGTATAAGGCATATGAAGCTATGACAGATCTATCAAACCAGTAGTGGAACATATATGTCTTGAATAAAAAAGTGAACCAGCCTATAGGCTTGAAACAGTGATGATGGATGTAAAGTAAGATTGTGTATGCCCGAAGTAGTGAGGAAAATGTTTCATTCTGACGATTCCTATGTGTAGGTCTAGCCCAGCCGGCTGATTTGTCTGCTATGCAGAAAACCTGCAACCCCTGCTGTGTAAAATTATTAACTCATAAAAAGAATACACCATTAAATCTGTTGTGTTATCCACACACATAGTCCACTCGTTTTCTATGATAAATATTACACTTACTTACTCATTATCATTAGGTACGTGAAAGTTCATTGCCGCACTTAGTACGCCACATATCCTTATCTTGAGCTAGTTCTATTCAGCCTACCTCATTACACTCTTATCCCTATCTTGAGCTAGTTATATCCAGTCCACCTCATTACACCCTATCCCTATCTTGAACTAGTTATATCCAGTCCTCCTCATTACACCCTATCCCTTTATTGAGCTAGTTCTATCCAGTCCACCTCATTACACCCTATCCCTATCTTGAACTAGTTCTATTCAGCCTACCTCATTACACCCTATCCCTATCTTGAGCTAGTTCTATCCAATCCTCCTCATTACAACCTATATCTATCTGGAACTAGTTCTATCCAGTCCTCCTCATTACAACCTATCTCTATCTTGAGCTAGTTCTATTCAGTCCACCTCATTACACCCTATCTCTATATTGAGCTAGTTCTATCCAGTCCTCCTCATTACAACCTATCTCTATCTTGAGCTAGTTCTACCCATTCCACCTCATTACACCCAATCCCTATGTTGAGCTAGCTCTATCCAGTCCTCATTACACCCTATTTCTATCTTGAGATAGTTCTACCCATTCCACCTCATTACACCCTATCCCTATATTGAGCTAGTTCTATCAAGTCCACCTCATTATACCCTATCCCTATCTTGAACTAGTTCTATCCAGTCCTCCTCATTACACCCTATC